>JAQGBW010000260.1:0-50652 GCA_034698625.1 Julus scanicus | reverse complement strand
TAATCTCTTTTTGTTTGGCTGAAAATGTGTTTCAAAATTTCACCCATTGAAAGTGATAGGGTTGTGATCCCCCTTAATTTCAAATTTACACAATCGCTCCATTACTTTTAAAATCAATTACCATTCACACAAAAATTGAATACAGTAGTTAAGGTGTTCATATTTGAGATTTTTTTATCAACTTTTGACACATTTATTGGATTTTCAAAGAAATTATGACCATCCAACAGCATTGAAATGCATCACTGCAACAGACAACAAAAGGCTACACCCAAATACCATAACAGTGGGTTGTATCTCTGGTTACGTATTAAATCCTCCCATTTTGATCTTTTAAGGTTGCCCAAAAGTTACCTTATACAAGGCTGTAGCATATTTCCCTCAAAACAACCTTCACCATCAACAGGCGTTACTTAACAAGTGACCATACAAAGGCTTCGATTACACTAACTATGTCGAAAACAAGGCGTAATAATTGTTTACCTCCGTCAGAGTTGCTTTAATTTGCTTTATGGCAATTTTGCTGTGATTATGTATGCTGGCGTTTAAAATAATGTTCTCTCCTGGCACGTATCCCCCTCGATCAAGGCGAACTCGACACACCACAGGCCCACCAGTCAAGCATTTCATTCCTAATCGGTGTTCCACTTCACCATGAAAGGGATCCTATTTAGAAAACAACATAATTAAACGCCATTCAAACTTGTTTTCTTCAAGTTTGTTGAAATTCGATGACTTTTAAGTTGTTGAGATAAAAGTTTGTCTTACTGCCAGTTCGATTGGCTCCAGGTTCAAGTCGATCGGATTCATGACAATGAAAACTTGTTGATTTTTATGTACAAGTCCAGACGGCTCTTTCACTGCAGCTTTGCAAAAATATTGAACCCAGCAGTTTTTACCCAAAAATGTTGATGGTAAACCCAATGGCAAACCCAATTTGAATGGAAAGGAGTGAATTCCAGGTGAAAGAACGCATACTCTTTGATCTGTAAATATCGAAAAGAAGAAATTGACACGCTTTATTTGAAATCTAATTTTAAAGGAATACAGTATAATTATATTTTAGAGATCTTGGGAGATTGTATAATGTTATCGCATGCTAGACAATATTACTGATTTCATCTAAAATCTGGATATGAGAAGTAATATTATGGTGCAGGGCCATATAATCAAAGAACACCAACCTTACCACACCCAACAGTATTGCGAACAAAACTGTAATTTTCTAAGCTTACAGAACATTTATTTTATTGTTATACCACACGTAGGAAATTACAACAACAAAAATCCCAACCCACTTAAATATGTCATTCCTCCCTTGCAAAATGAATTACCAGACAGCCCAAAGAAAAACATTGGAACAACATGCAAAATTTGCATTTATACGTCATAAGCATGCATTATATGCATCTAGGATGTACATGTACTTTTTATCTCCTAAACATGTTTTTGAAATCCACATAAAGGATAAAATAGGCGTTGCCTGCGTTAATTGTGTGTTTAGTCAGGTTGTTTAGTGCAAAGATTGGGTGGAGTGACCAGGGAGGTGAAGTGAATCTACAAGCACGCGTTCACCATGACCTATTTATTTGATTATGAAAACGATGGCGAGCAAATTCCAGAAAATTTGTTTGACAAATGATAATTGTGCTAAGTTAACAAAAAATATTTCCACATTTATTTAGTTTTTTGGCCGTTGATATTAGTGAAACATCTATTTTGACAGTTAATTGCGTGTGCCTGTAGGATAATTCATATAAAAATCACAATCGAAACATACCTGGTTCCCCTAATAATTTCATCCTGAAATCTATGTAATTTTCTTTGTCGCTAAATTTGTTTCTGTTTTTATCTGTAAATTTGACGACCCCCTCACCGACGACATGGAAAAAGACACCTGTAATGGATAAAATGACAAATAAATCATATTAGTTATGTCAACACATTTAGATGTGTGGATAGTCATTATATGATTAGTGACAATCCAATACATTTCTATATCGATTATTTTGGAAAAATTAAACAAATTAAAAATATGATACATAATTTAATAAACTTGCTATACTGTGGTACTTTGGTATGCAAAAAATAGGGCTAGCATATTACATAGAACGCTATATTGATTTTGTGGAAATTGACAACAAGTGTGGAATTTGTATGGAAAAAAACCGTGTTATTTTAATTCAATATTTGATATCATGCACATTTGAATGTTAAATACCTGCATCACATTGATGTTTCCATAAAATGGGATTATATAGGTGTGTTTCATGGTTGTTGCGAGATCTGTACTTGTACAATTTAAGGTCAATGGAAAGGAAATTTGCTAATTCTCATTGTACAACATTTTTTACTATTGTTGTCTTTTGTGACACAAATCCATATCGGGGACAGTGACTTTCTTTAGGTTCTTGAATCTAGGAAAGAAGCCTAAGTACATGCATCTTCACGCCTGATTTGAGGTTCCCCTCCCTATGCGCTCATACTACGGCCCACACAGCATAATTTCAGTGTTTTAGATTGGCACCATTTTGCGACCTCAATATTTCTAGCCAAAAAGTTGTATTTTACTACATTACACGAAAACCACGATTTTTTTTCATGGTCGTTACATAGGAATTTGTTTTAATTCGTTGACTAATTTAATATGCTCCATAATCATTACTAAACGCGTTTCGAAATTATATTATTTGGAATGAAAGGAATTTTGTGGTTATATGTAGGATGAGACTAAGGAACTCCTCTGTTAACGATTTCTGAAGAGTTTATTGTATCATATACATTTTATAACTGTAGAATGCTAAAAAACCAGTCAGTTAATGACACTTCATTGAAATATATATTTTTGTTTGGTCGTTAAATCTTAGGAATACAGTTTAGAATTTCATTTGAATTTTATTGTCTCCATCTTCAAGTGTTTGGTATTATGTAATACAAAAAATATTAAATAATAGTTTATCTCTTGGGATGTCACCTCATTAGCTATTTTTGTTAAATGTGTTCTAACCAGCCTGTTTCAAACAATGTAATTTGTTTGTAATTTGTACACCAATACAAGACGTTATTTGACTATTGAATGATACTTTTTAAAGATACACAACCAAACGGATGTTTTTAGATGCAAATGCATGTATGGGTTAAATCGATTAAATTATCATTTGAACCGTCAAGTACCTAAGATAAAATAGTGACAAATTGGAAAATTATTAAAGGTGTAGAACTACATTGATTTGAAAGTTTAATTTCACTTTACATCATGTGCAGGAATCATCTGTTTGAACACATTTTCTTTCTTCAAAGTCGTTTCGTATAAGTTATCTGAACATGATAAGTGAGTCTTTAATGAGGACATTTCCATCGATCTATAATCAGCCTTATTTATAATCGGCGGGTCTTTAACCAAGATATAACAGGTTAAGTTCCTGTTTAGTGAGGCGCAAACTTTAATTTTGATTAATGCAGGCCAATGCTTCTTTAATGGTTCAGAATTCAGATAATTTTTTTAAGTTGTATTTCCCGTATACAAAGTAGACATATAGACGTTTACAAAGTGTTAATGCACCAAACCAATTTATTGATCTTTTCATACCTTTTGTCTTCTTTACTAAATCCAAATACCTACATGTCGACATAGATTAATTGCAGATAAGGTAATATATTCATTTCTAATGGCTTAATTTATATTATTTACATATTTTAAAATTTAAGCTAAGCCTACTTATTTTTTAAATATTATATTTTATACATTACTGGTAAACAATTTTCTGTGTTTTCCATTGAGTAGGATACAGTTTTAGAAAAGTCTATAAGGGGTCAAAATCGTATCAAAACTAAGCTACACGGCATACTGTATGTGAATAACAATAAGGTAAAATTATTGTTTTAAAAATTTAGAAATTCAAGGTAAATGGAGTTTGCTTAAAGTAAACCACATCTTGTTAAAAAACGCGTAAATGATTTTTTGCCAAATGCCTTTTGAAGAACTTGGGTTGTTGAGTATTTGCTTATTAAGTTATGACCTAATGTTATTACGTAATTGCTTCAGCTTACCAATCCTACCATACTCAAAGATTGGATCGAATGGGTATGTTTAGTACATGATATGATTAAAATCTGTGGGTCATTTGTATGAAATATGCAATTTTAAGTAACTTTATATACTTATATTATGACTAGACTTACCAACTACTGGAGTGTCTTCCTCCAACTCGATCAAAATCCGCCCACTTATAAACTGTCCAGGGAAATACAACAGATTTGGATTGTCGAAAAGTATGAGGAATTTCCTCAGCTTCTTAGTTATTGTGGACATGTTGAGAGTCCAACCCCGAGCGCAACAGTGCAGAAACCTTGAAGAATTTTAAGCGAACATATACGGTAGCAGCAATGGCTGGTCGAATGCCTTGAAAATCAGTACACGCTGGAGATTCCTGAAACTTTCATCGGCTAATTTACCCGGTTCCTCCGTGAACTCTTCGACAGTCACACGTTTCGTGGCATGGTAAAGTCTCGAATATCCCAAGTATTCTTGTAGATTTTGCTCACAAGTGACTGTGACACATTAGGCGTGTGAAATTCAACTTTGGTATAATTCTTCTTCTAGCTAATAAAAGGAGACTAAAGGTGTCTACCTTTCGTACATTTCATTGCTCAGCCCTCTTTTACCTTGGACAGCCAGCTTTTTCCCCTCCTACATAGGCCAATGAACGAGTCCAGAAAACCTTCATTAAAAATCTTACCTGGCACACCTGCCTGACGTCACCTGTAAAAGCGAAGTTACTTCCTTGAGCCTCCTTTGCCTTTCCTTCAAAGCCTTCGAAGAAGGTAAAAAACACAGGCAGGTATTTTTACGTCACAACTATGGGACGTCCCTCACAACCATATTTGTACAGAATACAACGCAGATTTTGTTTTTGTCCATCCTAGCTGTTTTCACCCCTTTTTCACCGAAGGCACTACACATTCTTTCAACATATTTCATGTTAGACAGCGCACGGTATCACATTTTCAAAGAGGTAATTTGTAAGTGCCTAAAGACACTATGTGAATACTTTGGCCTTGCATAAAAACTAGATTAATTTATAGGAAATATCAGACTTATTATTACTCTTTTTCAGAAAAGGTACTGTAGAAATACTTAGCTGCAAATTGCTAATAAAAGCGAAATTCTCGTATTCTAGATAAATTCAAAATTTGGCGTTTTTTCTTGATTTATAAAACAGCGTTTTGGAGATATAACGCAACCAAATTCTTATAAAAAATGTATTTCTACCAAACTGATGGCATAACCAAACCGCATTCCTACAACGCTTTTCGTTGCTTTATAAAACGTCGTTAATGGATATCAGAATATGGTATTAAAATGGTAAGAGAGTTTTCTAGGCACCTAGGCCACCAGGGTAACAATTGCATCAACAAATAATGAATACAGTCAAACTTTGTTGTAATTGATTTGGAAAAAAAAAGAATTAAATATGAAATTGGAATTACACAATTGTTGCCAGCTCGAACTTTAGTATTGATCAAATTAAAATTTTCAATTCAACAAAATAATTCTAGCTTCCAGAGGTTACTGTAACGGATCATAAAATTTAGTTTAGTAGTTTGCTCAGATCAGAAGATGAAAAGTTGAAAAAGTTAACTCAAAATTGTATTTTTCTTTATAGATACCAAATGATATTTTGTTGTTGTCTTAAACACCAAAGACGAAAAAGAAAAAAAAAGTTACTTCAAAATATACTTTGAAAGAATTTATTTCACAAATTCAACATTTTATTTCGCATCAGAGAACGAAATTGCGACTTTCAGGGCCCCATCTGCACCTGTGTGTGCAGTTTGAAAAGCCTTATTAACGTCTTCTACTTTGAAACGATGGGTCATCAGAGGTTTGACATCGATTTGGCCACAAGCTACCAATTCGATTGCTGTTGGGAAACTGGAAATGATAGAAACAAGTTTTCACACGTTGTAGAATTAATTCTAGCAACCTTCGTTAAATTGACAAAGCAGGTGTTGAGCACTGATAAAGACGTGATTTCCAATGACATTTCAATGTTGAGGTAAATAAAACATTATTGGACTTACCAATGATCAAAACGCACGCAACCAATGAGGTCTAACTCTTTCAGTACAACTTGCAAAAGGGGAATGTTGACCATTGTTGGTGGCAGACCCACGATTTCAACCACCCCACCAACTCTAGTTGCCTACAAAAATAAATGGTTATCTTTTTGAGATAAAACACTAGTTAACCTCATAAAGTAATTGGTTTTCGAGATTACAAATTTAAATATATGATTTCTTACATATGTATGTGACCAGTTTCATTTAAACTCCATGATATAGTTTTAAGATGTATATTGTTAATTAATTTTTTTAAGATTTGAATTTAATATTCTTCAATCTTACCAAAATTCCTGTTTGTGCTGCAGATGCTGTACCACTGCAATCTAAGGTGATATCAGGCTGTCCTCCCATCAGATCAACAATTTTATTAGCTAGTGTCTGGGGATCTTTAGTATCCACCAAAAGAACACTGTTAGCTCCCAACTTCTTAGCGGCTTCTAATCGACTTGCCCTGACATCTTTTAGGTAATTAAATGAAATTAGCAGACAGAAGCAAACACCATATAGATCAAAAGATCTCTAAAAATCTGAATAACCTGAAATGCAAATGTTGGATGCTCCAGCTGCCTTTGATGCCAGCAGACATAAAAGCCCAATTGCCCCTACATTTGGAAAATTTAATTTAATTGGTATTCGAAACGATTCAATTTCAAAGTGTTTATGTAATTGTTGAATTACCTGCTCCGGAAATGAAAACTGTTTTGCCAACTCCAACCTTTGCATTTTCACATGCGTGAATTGCACAAGCCAATGGTTCGATCAAAGATCCTTCTTCCAAACTGACTTGTTTTGGAAGCCTTAAATAAAGTCGTTATTTTAAATTATGGATATCTTTTATCAATTACCAGCGTTTTATAAAATTGCTTTAGTGCCTCGATCTGTTCTATTATATATTATTTATTATTGTTGCAACAATTTCAATATCTCAACGTTTTTCTGTTATGTTAAGTTATACTTTTACGTGGTATTGCATAGTTTTATTTTTAAATCAATTCTATCATTATATCATTCATTCTTTACTTTTGATATAAATGAGATAGACATATACTTTAATTTTCAATCGTAAAAATACATACTTATGGCACAAAGCAGCCGGATGGACGAGATACTTTCGGAAGTGTCCTTGATTGGGTGGTGTTGATTGCACTTTGACTTCTGGACAAAGGTTATATCGACCAATTCTACAAGCTTTGCACTTGTGGCATACCAATGCTGGTTCCAAACAGATTCGATCACCTGTAATATCATTTTGGTTGTTTTATACTTGTACTTCAAGACACATAAAACAATACATGTTCAAATACCAGAACTAACGTTCTGATTGCAAGACCGCTTGTGGTATCAATTTATTTCAGGGGATATATCTGTTGCAATTAAATTGAATCTACAATTTGAAATTCTTTACCTATCTGCAATTGGGTAACTTCTTTGCCGACTTTAACGACGGTACCTCCAGTTTCATGACCCATGATGTGTGGACCATCCACAATGGCATCGCCAATCTGAAAATTGTTAATATTTACAAGCTTATTTCTTTTTTGTATTTCATATGAAAATATTGTTCAAGTAATCATTTTTTTATTTGGCTTACCTGGAGATTATGCCAGAAATGTACGTCAGTTCCACAGATTCCCACAGTGTGGATTTCAACAAGCACGTCTGGAAATATGAGATAAAATTAAATGGTTTTTTTCAGTATTAAATCAATATAGATATCACGTATATACACACCATTTGATCCTGGTTCTGGTATAGGATGCCGCTCCTGAAATTTGAAAACCTTATTAATTCTGACATAAATATTTATCGAATTTGTTTATTTTTATATTAAAACAAGATTTACAAACCAATCGAAATTCCTTGCTGGGATAGAAAACGACTGTTAAGTTATCCTTCATCTTGAGAAAACTCTTTTAGAATGACCTTTTGTAAATTTAACTTCACGGTTGTCATAGTTGTCATGTTATTTATTTGATACGGAACCCAGCCAATTATCACGTGATACTTTTATTTTAATGTTATTAGTCTGATGGGGCTTACATAAGCATTGTACAAAACACGCCATGCTTAATTTGATATTTTGGTTACTAAAAAAAAAGTCCACAACCTTGATCATTGGTTGTCCTCGTTAGGTTCTTATATAAGCTAGTGTAATATTTATTAATAAAGAGTTATATTTCAGATGAAATAAAAGTACTATATCTTAATTGCATGTATTTATGATATATTTAAGAGCAGTATTGATGTTATCATTTCGAAACATTAGCAAATTTCAAGTGTATGACACTCGAAAACGTTTGACCTATGTTATAGTGTTGATCAATTTTTATCTCATCGATATACATACTTAATTTCTTAATTGATTAAATGGAAAGTTTAATAAGTACGATGATTGATGGCGGTGCCATCTTTACGCCATCCATACCTAGTATATTTTTCTGTGAATAGTGTTAATTTTCACTGTCATAAACTACCACTTAAGGTTATCGCTAAAGATAATTGATGATGGCACAATAATATATGAAATCGTTTGATGATATTATTTAACACAAATCATTTTGATTTAAAAAAAAAATATCACATTTTTTATTATAAGAGGGCCCCTTTTTATAAATAAAACTACAAACAAATTCTAAAGAAAAATTAATACATTTGATAATATGGAGAACAACACTGAAAATTCAAAATGTGCAAAAAGCACAAATGTGTAAAACTGTTGCGCACACATAATGTGTTTTATCTGTGCTTTGCACTCTTAAATGTTAAAATGCCCATACAAATTACATATTTCATTCTCCTGTGTGTTTTGAAAACACACTGTTTTGCAGAATAGCATATGCTGCTAAAATTTAACACAAATTGCGGTGTACTATATCAAACATTACACATTGATGTTACATAAATACACTGTCGATGCACATTTTGAGTTTTCAGTGAGTCGAACAAAGAAAACAAAGTTAAAACTGAAAACTGCTCCTCACAAGAACGTGTCCAAATTTGTCTGCATTCGTCTGGACATACTTGATCATCTTGTCGAATTTTGAAGTTATATACAATTATAGTAGATTGTATGAAATTATATGATTTAAGATTATTAATTCTTGTTTTTTTTTAATTCTTCTGATTATCCAGATAGGGCTATCAAAGACACATTATAACTGAAAATACACGTCTCATATACTGCCTTTTGTGCTCTATAAAAGGAGATCTGTTATCATCTCTAAAAAGAAATTTCGCTTGTTTGTTGTAATTATTGTTCCTTTAATATCAGCAAATATTAACATTCGTATGGCGCATTCGTTGCACTACTCTGTAATTATAATTCTTTCTAAATATTCAGTGTAATTGAATAATAAGCCGACTAAAACAAAACACAAGTTGAAGTGCAGAACATTTTATTGAAGTTTACTATACAACAGTTCTATCTGCGAATTACAATGATCAGGCGAGAGAAATTGTGTAATTAATCTCCTGGTCCAATCATGACCTTAATGGCGCCATCCGCTCCAGTGTGGGCAGTTTCAAAGGCCTTGGCTGCCTCTGATAGCTTAAAACGATGAGTTATGAGAGGTTTGACATTAATTCGTCCAGAAGAAACAAGATCCAGGGCAGTTGGAAAGCTTGAAAACAAGAAAAAAAACACAGATTACGCCACTTGTTACACTAATTATACAAGTTAAGATGCCAATTAACTTAATTACCAGTGAACAAAACGAAGAGAGGATCGGATATCCAGTTCCTTTAAAACGATGGTCAATAAAGGAATGTTGCCATTGGGCGGCGGCAGTCCAACAATTTCCACGACACCTCCATAAGCAGTTGCCTAAATGATGCAATATTTTAAGTAAGCTTTCCAATTAAGTTGGCATGCTTGTACTATTATAAGTCATTTCTTACGTATATTCCTGTTTGAACAGCGCTTTCAGTGCCGCTGCAATCCAGGGTGATATCTGGTGGTCCACCCATCAATTGCACCACCTTATCAGCTACAGCTTGAGTGTCTTTAGTGTCCACCAAAAGCACTTGATCTGCGCCCAATTTCTTGGCAGCTTCCAGACGACTAGTTCTGACATCTGCAAACCATTGATTTGTAGATTAATATTTGATACAAACAATTACTTGCAGCTTTCACGAAAACATGCTGTACAACAGCAGGTCTTTACTGCATTTTGCTTAGTCAAGTCAGGTTGATAAAAACACATGCTATTGTCAGAGTCGTCTATAGAATTCATTTCTCTTATTTATAATATCATAGCACCATTGTCTTTAACCGAACAACGTTTCTGTTTCAATATCCAATGAAAAAGAGAAATTTCGTTGTTCGTGGGAAAGAGCACATCGGGAAATATATTTTTATTCAATCTAAATCCCTTTTGTTCATAAACTTCACAGTTTTAGTAAGGTTATTGACTAATTTATGAAGCCTAGCAATGAATTCTGGGTATATGAGGACGTCAAAAAAAAAAACTTTGCTTGAACCTGTATATGCATAAATAATTCATAAGCTATGATTTCACATTGTCTTTTTGTGGCCCACATTGCCCTTTCTCACATATAACTCGCTTAATTATTCATAAAATTTAAAATTTCGTGTTTGTAACAAGCTGCATCAGATTTTTTTAGTGAAAAACAGGTGTAGCAGAAAAAAATTGTGTGCCGTGAACATGTACGTATGCAATGGTTAATGTTTTTTTACCTGCCATACAGATGGTTGATGCACCAATTGCTTTGGCAGTCAGAAGACACAGAAGTCCAATGGAACCTAAATCCATGTTACAAAAATGTTAACATAATTTGTATTCCAAAGTCAGCTTACAAAAATAGCATCTTAATTAGTGCATCACCTGCACCACAGATGAATATTTTCTTTCCCATTGAGACATCGGCTCTCTTACATGCCCAAATAGCACAGGAAAGAGGCTCAATGATTGCTCCTTCTTGATAAGTAAGATTGTCAGGCAACCTGTAGATCAAATGTTATCGATGAAATAAAGGATTTCATAAAGTACATGATGAGTTTCAACTGCACTAACTTGAAACACAAATTAGCCGGATGAATGAAGTATTTTCTCAAGTGTCCTTGGTCAGGAGGAATGGACTGACACTTGACTTTAAGACAGTGGTTGTAGCGGCCGCTTTTACAAGGATGGCATTCCCAACAAGGAACTGCAGGCTCAAGGCAAACACGGTCCCCTGTATTAAACAAAATTTTAATATTTACGATAAAGTAATCATCAACCATAAAATCTGAAAACTAATTATGAGACGATGACCTACCTGGTTTTACATTTGTCACATTTTTGCCCACTTTGACCACTGATCCTCCAGATTCATGTCCAGGAATGTGAGGCTTATCCAGCACAATATCTGTAATAATGTATAAATTTCATATCCATTTTCAATCACCAACCAACATTTGCTTAAACTATAAATAAACTCATGCTAATAATATACAATGTAGCAGTTTTTCTAATATGAATTCTGAAACTCACCTCCAAGATGTCCATCGTGGTAAAAGTGAATGTCAGTGCCACAAATTCCCACAGAGTGAATTGCAATTAGGGCCTCTGAAATAATTAAATAAAGTTTAGTAAATATTCATCTTGTTACTGTATCATTGTTGTACTTGTTTCCTACCATCAGGTCCTGGCTCTGGAACTGGATGATTTTCCTTTAAAAATATAAATGCAGAAATAAGTTTACAAATATATTTTATAAAAAAAAAATGTTGTTACTAAAACACTAGTTTCACAAACCAAACGAAAATTCCCTTTGGGATCCATTATTAAAGTTAAGTTGTCCATTTTGCCTCTGGTGTTTGTTGATGATCCTCTTGTAAAACGACTAAGATGGGGTTGAGTATTGCCTCCGTCAATAGCCAACAGACGAGTGAGTTAATAGCATCGTATCGTTTTATGCTAGTTTTTCGTGATCACGTGGATGCTGCATTCTGAGGATGATAAGGAAAACGAGAGAGAATGTTTCATTGGAAATATGCACTTAACCAATACGATTTTCCAGTTAAACTAATGTCAAGGATGCTTGAAAAAAGAGATAATTTAAGGATAATATAAACAAATAAGCGTGTTGGTCTTTGGGTAGTATGTGAAATGGGTTTTTTATGTTGGTCTGTAATTGATTGTGTCTAGAAAGGCTTTAGGCAAGGTCAATTAATTCTAAGATGGGGAAAAATCGTTCAGAATTTAAACTGGTTTTTAATCGTGAATTCAGGTTTTTATTTCGCTGAATTTTATCTGTTGAATTTGTAATTACATTTAAATGACTTGAATTGTCATGTTGGCATTAATGACACTTATGATCTTAAGGCCATACAGTTTTTTTTATCAAAATAGCTGGTGGTTTTCATAAGTTGATGCAGTGTAAATTGTTTCAATCATTTATTCTGCTACGAAAAATATACAACCAGGAAATTTGATTTACTAAAGATTCGGAATGTAAATTTAACTTTAATATTAGATGCCAGAAGCATTTTATTCTATATCATTCAGTTAATTGATTATTAAAATTTCGATCGCATTTGTTACAGATTTTTATTCTCGATTTACTTTATTTTTTATCACATTGAAATTTGAAAAGCTGATTCGTGTTTCTTGCTACTAATATTTGTTTTTCTTTAAGCTATTTTCTAAACGATAATATCTTATTTTTGCCATTTTAGTTCTTCTTAACATTTATTAGATGTATTATTTGATTTATTAAATATCATTCGAGCATGAAATGGAAGTGCTGACTCTTAATTTGACTAATTGGTGTATTTTCACATGGATGTTTAAAAAACTTTATTTTTTGCCATTTAACTACCATTTATTCGTTTTAGAAGGACATTTTGGGCGGTAATGCGATACATAAATAGATTCAGAATAGATTAACATTTGCACATCAACACAACAATTTAAACGCGATATCAAACAAATTTGCTATTGCAACAAAAGTAAAATAAAACCAATTTATTAAAGGATCAGAGAGATGATAAAGCGAATTTTAATTGCTTAAGACCGTGTGCAAACACTGTTTTTAATAAATGTTTGAAGGCCATGTAACATATCAAATACTATGGTTTTAACCTTGGCTAGTACTGGCGTCAGTATTCCTTGCTGAAGTTTAAAATTGTGTAAATGCCCAAAGAAATCTACATTAGACAGAATATAGTGGAAATCGGTATTTTCTTAATAACAGTATTGTTGAAGAATTAAATTCATATAATTTACAACACATGTTTATTTTTGGTTTTTTGATAAAATTAATAGAAATACCAAAAACTATGGCCAGGTTCAAATTCAGATTATTTTAAGACCTTTGATCTGAATTAAACCGCAAATCAGTCATAACAATTGTGTCATTGCAGCTTAGTTACCATGGTGATATTATGAGTTCGAAGAATAAATCCCATTGCATAAATATATTTGCAATAATTAAGTATAAACTTTCAGTGTTTAAAATTGAGAATTTTTTTCTACTTGAAATTTTTGAATTGAGGCCACGTCTGAGGTCACTAAGTTAGAAATATCAGAGCTTGCATCAAGTCTGATCACTTGTCGAATAGGGAAGGAGGGGCTATAAGCTTGGCAATCTGGTTGCATTTTTATCCATTCTACATTCACTTCTCGTTTATTTGGAATAGGCATGTAAGAATAATCTTTTAAATTTCATTACCAATTTACAAGTAAATTATAATAATTAATGACTTAATGAAATGCGTGATTTAGATCCGACGTTTTCATTGTATTTGCAAGTTGGAGTGGTTTTAATTAATCTTATGTTTTGATTTTTCTTTCAATCATTTGCCAAGTTTGTTTTCTAATTTAATATTTTTGTGATAGTAGTGGATTAATGAGCAAATCTCCTTAGCAGTTCAAATATTTTTATTTATTACCTATTTTAATGTTATTATTATTTATTTTTTATAGAAAATTGAAATGGCCACCGATAATCTCTCCTTAGTTCTTCATAAAATTGATGATCTGCGTTTGGTAATTAATATTGACATTTAATCAATATTGTTGTAAATCTATTTGATATGCATTTGATTGGCTTTTTCTTAATGTTTTAAGGAACAAAGACCAATTCCTAAACCTGGAAAAAATGGTAAGGATTTTAATATTTACATTTGTTTTTTTACATCAATAAATTTTTTAAAAATTTCAACTTTTTATAAAAAAATATACATAAATTCGATTTTACTACTATCATATGTGTAATATAGCTGCATACACTATGTATTATCATCATTTATATCAATTATAGATGATCCTCATCTAATTTGCATACTGTGTACATTTACTTCCAAACAGAGGTGCTTATTAAAATTCATTCCGTTGGAATTTGCGGATCAGATGTTCATTATTGGAAGGAGGTACACAGCTTTCGTGTTTTTAAATAAAAAATTCAAAAATCCTGTTTAGTGTAATCGGCATTTAAAAAGTATTTTATTATGAGCCATTGTTTCATTGTTCCATTGTTTTCGTTCATTAAATCTGAATGAATTGCTGATTTAACTAAACAGATTTTGATGCAATCTGCCAAGTTCAATAAAATGTAATGGCGATTAATGAGTTTTATTTTTTTATTTCTTTGCTAATCTAGGGACGCATTAATAAAGTATGTACACCTCAAATGAACACCTTTATTAAACTCAGATAAAAAAATCTAAACACATTTAAATGTGGAAATCTGCATAATATTTTTAATTTTGCAAAGTTCATCGTAAATGGTCCTTTGGTTCTTGGACATGAGCCCAGCGGTATAATTGAAGCCATTGGTGAAGGTGTAACCGACTTTAAGAAAGGTAACTTTTAACACCAAACATTTTGCATGTTAATCAGTTAATGTTACGAGCAAACGAATTTTATATTGTTTTGATGTTTGCAGGGGATCGAGTGGTAATAGAACCAGGAGTTTCTTGTTTGATGTGCGATTTTTGCAAGAAAGGGACGTACAACTTGTGCCCAGATGTGAAATTTGCAGCTACACCACCAGGGGATGGTACCCTTTGTAGATATTACGTTCACCATTCAAAGTTTTGCTTCAAGTAATTGTCTCGAAAATTTATGTTAATGTTGTTTTGGATTTGAAAATTATAGCAATTATTTCCCATTTGTAGAATTCCGGATAACATGAGCTTGGAAGAAGGCGCTTTAGTTGAACCGCTAGCTGTAGCAGTGCACGGCTGTCGTAGATCAAATGTCTCAGTCGGGAAGTCTGTCTTAATCAGTGGATCAGGTAAACAGGATCTTTGATTATGTTTGTCAAATCCGATTTATTTAAACTTGCAAAACCAATACATGTAATCAATTTTCGACAATTATTCGTAGGTCCCATTGGCCTTATGAATTTGCTTACTGCTAAGGCAATGGGGGCATCGCAAGTGTGTGTTGTAGGTAAAGAAAAGAAACTGAATCTTTGGCTTTTAAAATGAATGTATGACAACATTTATTATTAAAAACTGCCAATTTGTCTTCTTCCATTTTTAGATGTTGTTCAGTCACGTCTGGATTTTGCCAAGGGTTTGGGTGCTGACAAGATTGTATTGTGCACCACAAAAGATGTAGATGCTTTTGCTCAACAAGTGATTAAAGAAATGGGAGGACCCCCTGACATAACTATCGAATGCAGCGGTGTCGAACCTAGTATTCAACTGGGCTTATTGGTAATTAATTAACATAATTTTGAAGTGAAATTTAAAACGTTAATAAAAATCCTCAAATTTCCTCATTTTCAGGCGACAAAATCTGGTGGTGCGTTAACTTTGATTGGGGTTGGTCCACGGGACATTAATCTTCCAATTATGGAGGCTTCCATTCGTGAAGTAGACATCCGTGGAGTTTTCCGTTATGCAAATTGGTATGTATGATGCACATGGGGGAAACTCCTCTAAAAATAGCCCAACTTTCTAGCAGTCAATCTGAATTAATAATGACAAAAGTTTTTTTTTAAATTTATGTAGTGTACATCTTACTTTATTGAGCCCATGGAAGCATGCTTCCAATTGATTTTACTTTTGGCAAAGATTCAAACTAATTTTTATTTATTTTGTAGTCATCCTACAGCCATTGAATTGATTTCTTCTGGAAAAGTGGATGTGAAACCTTTAATCACCCATCGCTTTACTCTGGAGGAATCGTTGAAGGCTTTTGAAGTTGCTCGCTTGGGACAAGGAATTAAAGTGCTAATCAATTGCTGCAAAGACAAATAAGTACTTTCTACACGTATTACTGCAGAGCAAGAGACTCCATAGCTTAATAATTTTCTCTTCAATATCTGAAAGGTATTCTAAAATAGTAGATTATTGGTTTCGGTCATATCCACGGGATATTCTTGAATGTAAGCATCACTGTTATCGATTGTGGCTTTTTGGATAACAAGTAAGAAAACAAACAAACCTCACATTTGAAAAAAGTTTTTTAAAGCAAATTAATTGTCTACAATTATAAAAGTAGATCATGGTTGAATTTTGTAAATAAATAACATGCATGACTCAGTTATTGGAGATATTTTATTTAGGTCATTTTGATAAAATCATATTTCACATAGTGCTGATGTTTATCTACATGTATAAATAATAACGTTTATGAGTGTACAACTATATGCATGTCTTAAATTGCTCTTTGACTGTAGACCCTATTAGACCAGTGAGAATTAAATTTGGCAAGTTTAACCCCTGCATGCTGTGCTCACTTTATATTTTTTTTCTAGGAATGATGACATTCAGTATCTGTATCTTGAAGATGAATTTTTTGGTATATTAATATGAAAAACGTTCTGTATCAAAAGATGAAGATGTGAAATGTGGTAACTTGTACTATAGATCTACAAGGAACTATTGATGCTTTCAAACTGTAATGGGGCTTTTGATTAATTATAAAGAATATCCATATAATATGTAGGTGATGGCTCAATTTCTATGAAATCAGGTAGGAATGCAGGCTTTATCTGTTAAATAACTCCTTACTTATAATTGAAAAGAAGTTCTTATTAATTTAAATATTATTCTTTCTGAAATTCAGAATAAATTTCCAGTAAAAATGTTTGTTTAGGTCTTTAGTTTGCTAACTTTTTCAAAACTTTTACAAATACTACAGAATTTAGACGTAAATACACGTGTAATTTTTGAATGTACTGCTTACAGCATGTAAGCAGAAAATGTTAATTCTTAAATTTAAATATATTTGATTTAAATGTTCAAATTTGGCGGGTTTTTTGTAGGCAAATTTAATTGTTCAAGTTGCCAGTAGATGGCGTAGTTGCTGCACTTTAGTATATTTTCATTATTATCTACTTTCCATATCTTCGTGTTCATTATTATAGATAGTTGACTGAAATTTCTGTAGCTATATTTTTTGTAATAATGACGATCATATGAAGGAATTTTAAGAAGCTTCTGTTAGCAGATAAATAAGGTGAGTTATCTAATAAGATTGATATTATCATTCAACGAATATAGTTTGAACCTGTAGGAATACTGATATGAAGTATTCACGGTTTAAATACTGCTTATCTATATATATAAATACTTATGTACTTGCAGGACGGATGTGTATAACAAGTCTCAAGATGAGTTCTACAAACAGTGAAGGAATAACTATAATATTATTAAATAGTGAAAAGCCTTTGCATTTTGGTGGTGTTCAGGAATTATATGCAGAAAACCTGTGTTTTCTAGTAGCAAAACATTGTGGGATATGCACAGCCGCAAGACATCTATTTGCATTGTGCTATGAAAATTCTTCAATATGGCTAAGTCCATGTTACGTAATCAAAGTGGAGAAAGGACAGCATCTAAAATTTGAATTTCGTTTGAGATTTCTTGTGCCCAAAATCGACAAGCTTCGGAATACAGACACCCACGCCCATGATTATTTCTTCCATCAAGTTCGAAGCGACTTTGTTAAGGAGCTCATTCCTGAAGTGCATGAATCTCAAGAGAAAATGATGGGCCTCGCTGTTGCTGATATGCTTCGTGTTGTAAAAGAAACTGGTGCTAGTAGGGATATGGTTGAAAAAGACTATAAAAAATATGTTCCTAGTAAACTGCTTACAAATTTTATTTCCAAATATTTTAAGAAGGCAGCCTTACATAGCAAACTTGTAGAAGTAGAAAAGAGTATAAATGTTCAAGATGTTGCTCGCATCAAGGTAAGAACGTCCCAATTACCAGTAAATTACATTTGACTTGCTTAATTTGCTATCTATAACTTATGAACTTATTCCAGAGCAGCTATATTGATCAGATTTTCGAGTTGTCGGTAGAGTATGGTTACGAAACGTATAAAGCGCAAATAGATGAAGATGGGCGTGCAGAAAATGTAAAGTTGCAAGTGAAGCCTTTCCATGAAAAACATCCTGGTTTACGGATCCGCCTCTCTGATAAAAATAAGGTAAACACATATCAACTGTATATAGTTTGGAGACTACACTAGTAAATTAGAAATTGTGTAACGGGCCATTCAAAAAGGACGCCCCCAAAATTCCTTCTAAAATTGACCCTCCCCTCCCCCTGTTCACATGGTGTCCACATGCCAGCAAACCCCCTAACCCCTCTTGAGAACGTCTTTTTTTGAATGGTCCCTAATTTTTAAAATTTATTTTAACTAGGATTGGCAAAGTGTTTGCTCGATTGAAGATCTGTGTTTCATTTGTATGAGGCAAGACAGCACTGTTGAAATCAGCCGACGGAATGGCGTACCTCAGGTGATAGCTTGAATTCTTTCAAATTGCTCAATTTGCTGGAACTCATATTTCTTATAATTGAATTTTTGCTCTCAGTATTTTAAATTTGAAAATACTAAGGTGATGCATTCTTTCGTGAGTCTTCTGGATGGATATTATCGGCTTATGGAAAAATGGACGTTTAATTTGTGCAAAGATTTACCATCTCCATTTTTGTTGAAGCTGAGATCTATGAAGTGTCACGGTCCTGTTGGGTAATATTTTTAACTTAAAAATTAACATACTTGTATTGTAGAATTTAAATACTAAAGTCTGGTTTTATGTAGGAAAGATTTTGCGTGCAGAAAACTGTCCGACAAGAGGCATAACAAGTCTGGTTGTTACATTTTACGAGAATGTTGGCAAGACGAATCATACCGCCTTGATGTTTGTATCGATGGGGCATCAATGCCTGAAACGCACATTATACAAGCTACTACAGATGGTTTTAAGTTTAAAAACGTCGAACAGTGCTTTGCAACAATACCAAATCTACTTAATTACTACAGTGAAAATAACAATGGAATTTTGAGGGAATGCATTCCTCCTTCAGAGTATGGTAATTTTTTTTATGTTTTCTTGGCTTTGAAATTCTGATTATAAGGCTACAAAATGCATGCTCTACAACAGGATGATACATAGACTGTACAAGTTTTAAAATCGGCTAAAATTCATTTCATTCCAGACATATCACCAGTACTTCTCTGCAAGAATGAAAACTTGTCATCCGGCTCACCAAATACAGGCAACTTTGTTTCAGAACCTCTTTGCATACGGAACCGAGATATTAAGAAAAATGATTCTGGCTTTCATGGAAAATTAACTACTGTGTACCAAGGCTCTTGGTCACGAAGCCCTGTCGAGTGTGTAAATGTTGCCGTAAAAACTCTGAAGCACAGTAATGATGTTTTAAGGATGCAGGTAACGTAGTTTTTATTTAAGTTTTATTTGCATCTTTCATAATCTTCAATTCACTTTCATTCTTTATTGGCAAGTTTAGTTTGAAAGTAACATTGAAGATTCATAAATTTGTTTGGCTAACAATAAGTATTGGCGCATACTTTGTTAAAATAATCCCAAGTTATCCTGTTTATACCTCTAGGAATTCCTCCACTGCACTAATCAGTGTGTGTTTTGGCAAAGTGAAACTATTGTTTCCATGTATGGAGTGATTCTTTCCAATCCACTGGCTCTTGTCATGGAATACTTGCCTTTAGGCCCACTTGATCATTATTTAAATAAAAATCGGTCCAAAATACAGGAGATTGACTTGGTCGAGGCAGCTACTTATTTAGCGAATGCTGTGTGGTATTTGGTAAGATGCAGATTCTAAATTTATGCAGCCTTAGCTAAGAGTATTATATAATAGTTAACATGTTGATGATTTTAGGAAGAACAAAGGCTGGTACACGGAAATCTTAGATGCCGAAATGTGTTTGTATCTTCTCATCAAGACAATAGTTTCAAAGTCAAATTAAGTGATCCTGGCGTACCTTCTTACACTGAGGATCAGTAAGTTGTTTTAGATCAAGAATTTTCATTTACTTTCCCTGAAAAGTTGTTTGCAACAAGCATTATATGTTATTGTTGTGTTGCAGAATACATTGGATCCCGCCAGAATGCCATACCAACTATTCTTTGGTAAAAAAGTCCAAAGCAGCTGATATTTGGGCCTTAGGAACTACACTATGGGAAATTTTCTCATTTGGGGATAAACCATTGCCTGATTATTTACCCACTGAGGTAATTTTGCTTTAAATAATTTCTAATGAAAAGTATAGTTTAGTAACGATGCGTTTTTAGTAATTGTCGTCTAAATGAGTATTTCATTAGCTTAAGATGCTATACAGAGGTGGAGCTAGGCTTTCACAACCTGAAAATTGTCATGGCGACATTTACAAGTTGATGCAAGAATGCTGGTCCAAAGATCCATCGAGCAGAAAGAAGCCGCAAGCAGTTCTAAGAGACATAAACCAAATACTTTATGAAGGTAACTTTTTGTTATTAGCTAGGGTTTGTTCGATTTCTGTAACATGGCATCAATGTTTAGTTGATTTATTGTGCTGTAAAGTCGTTAGATGCGAGTAGTCCTTTCTTATAGTAATAACTTCTAAATTGTTTTATAAAACAAGTTCACAATTCAAGAAGAACGCATACATATGCTTCCCTGAACCATCAAGATAGTCAATCGTTGAACAGCTCGATGAACAGCCTTAACAATGTGCCAACGTCATTGGTCACCTCTGCCGACAGTGACCGCAAAAATCGAACGTCAATAGGCATGACAATGATAAATTGCGAAATTCCAATTCCAACTCTACCTCCTAACGAGTTCAATCTGCATCCGGGCCTTCAAGGAATCGAGTTGTCGCAGCTTACTACATCCCCGAGTAACATATCTTTAGAGTCGATGAATCAGTGGTGGCTCATTGAAATGAATCAGTTGGAACTTGGTGCAAGGCTCGGACAGGCAAGTGCAATATATTTTTTTTCTCGACGGAGCTTCTATAATAGATTAATAACAATAGCAGACCCACATTTCCAGGGATTTTATGGGGAAGTTAGAAAAGCTGTATTAACACGTTGGTCCGGGGTGGAAGAAGAAGTTGCAGTCAAGCAGTTAAAGTCAACCGGTCTATCAGATGGCTATCAGGACCTCTTGCGTGAGATCTCCATTATGAAAAAATTACAGCATAAAAATATAGTTGAAATAAAAGGAGTGGTGGAAGGTAAGATGAATGTTCACTCGCATGTAAGAATTTTAACTTATGTTTTATTGCAATAACATTTTATTTTTTTACATTTAGATCCCAGAACTTTGTTAGTAATGGAATATGTTCCACTGGGTTCTATGAAAGTTTACATTCAGACAGAAAAGGAACGTCTATCTGAAAAACAACTTCTGAAATTTGCCATGGATATTGCTGAGGTGGGTTTAGCCAGATTAACTGACTAGTTTTTTTAAAATAAAATAAGCAGTTAATTAGTTCGTTTTAAGAAATGCGGTAGAACCTCGATTATTTTAACCGTGTGCTAAAATAGCTTAAAATTGATAAATACAAGTTGGGGAGATATTAGTATAACAATTTTTAACGAATTCAGGAATTTTATGATAAATCTTACAATATATAGAACGGTGTAACAACTTTTGTTACTATATTGTTCTTTTTTAATGCAATGAGCATACAAAAGAACGTTTACACTTTCTTATGATTGTTATTCATGTTTTGCCTTTTGTAGGGAATGGAATATCTCTGTCAAAAATCTATTGTGCATAGAGATTTAGCTGCCCGAAACATCCTTGTGGCGTCTGAAGACACTGTGAAAATAAGTGATTTTGGATTGGCCCAAATGACTGGACAAAAAGATTATTATAAACTGAAAACCAACAGGGATTTACCAGTTAGATGGTATGTGAATTCAAAGCTACAGTAATGGATTTATTTAAGACAATGCAAATTTAATTTGGACAAAAACCTAGCATAACTACTTTTGTATATATTTCATCGTTTAGGTATGCTCCAGAAACGTTACGCTATTGGACGTTTTCTTCAAAATCTGATGTTTGGAGTTTTGGGATTACGTTATGGGAAATGTTCACCTATGGACAAGAGCCGATTTTGGAAGATTGCAAGGTGAGTTTGCTATCTTTTTTTGTGTGTGCAAAGTATTGTGGAAAGATGGATAGCTGAGTTTACTATTGTCATTGAAATAAATATAGGCAGATGAGCTGCTGAAAGCATTAGAATCGGGAAAGCGCCTTAAGTGTCCCAGCACTTGTTCCATGCGCATCTATACTGATTTAATGAGGAAATGTTGGGAATCGGAGCCAAAAGATAGAGAAAACTTTACGAAGTTATTGATAGAGATTAAGGAATTTTATGAGAACGCCTAGATAACATGGAAGGATGTACAGTGTGTTACTGGTACGTTCAAATTTATTTTACTTTATTACTTAATTATGATTTACTTTGATCAAAGAGATTTTTTAATACTTTTATTGCTACTTTTTGCCATGAATGTACAATTTGTATTCAATAACAGTCCATTTTAAGTGGATTAGAAGTAATGATGTTTTACTTTTCAATTATACAAGATGGGGAATTTACAATGAAGCATTTTGCATATACATTTATTATGTAGTTTTAAAGAGTTTGACTCACGATTGAATTAAGATGTTGATAAGATGAAATTTTGCCATTTGGAGTGTAATTAAATGTATGTTGTCCATCAGCAACAAGTGAGAAATAGTGATAGAGTAGTTCTGAGAGTAGTTTTGACTGTGCAGAAATTTAAATTTGCCTACAATTTTGCTGGTATTTTGATTCTAATAAAAATGTAGAAATCGTTTTTGATTGCAAAAAAATCACTTTTTAATCATCAAACTTTAACATTAAATTTTATCAGAAAATCTAGTCGTTTTTAATGCAAATTATGTCTAAAATAATATTGTTTGGAATTTCTGATTGATATAGTAAAGCTTTATATAAATCATCTTATCTTTATTCTTTACTGAGGCCTTCCTTCATGATGTGTATCACATACCTTTCCTGTCATCTTGTTATCTTCATCACTTTACTGTGTTCTGTACCTTGAAAATTTTCATCTTGCTGTTTTGATAAAATGCTTTCAACTATTTCATCCACGCAAAATAAAAATTCTCTTTCTTTACGAATAATACCTTAATTTCTGCTTTTATATTAACATTGATTCTTGCACAATTCTTTTGTATGAAAATAATAGGGTCAATTGTAACATTTTGCAAACCTTGTCGTTTCTTATTGAACGATTCATTGCGGTTGGTCATTAATTTAATTATTATTAAAATAACGGATTTCCATATAATTGGTTAAAATGTGCATGTGAGCATGCGCTGTCAGCATGAACTCATAATTTAACCGATTTTATGCAAAGTCGTAATGTAGATTTTATGGTTAAAATCACTTCCATAATAATACAGTAGAACCTGTCTAAATGCATCCTGTGTAAATGAATAACCTCTATAAAAGAATAAAACATGCTGGTCTCGACTTGAAACCCGGGTTTCAACCGTGTATAAATGAACCTGTCTAAAAGCATATTTTACACCGGTCCCAAGAGTTTAGCTTTTAGACAGGTTCATTTATACACGAGATGTAAGTCGGAACCCTCACATTTTATGCTTTTAGAGAGGTTATTCATTTATACAGGTTGAATTTAGACAGGTTCTAAGGTATCAGTTGTGTTTTTCGCTAATAATTCACAAATATAAGATTGTTATTAACCCGAAATAACGCGGCCTAGACAAGGAATCACGCATTACAATTTAACATTTCATAATTTTACGAAATGACAGACGAGTACTTTTAATTTATTTATTTCACATTTAATTATTACATTTTAATTCATTTGCATAAATATCTGTCTTCCAATAATATAAAGTATGATGTTAGTTATAGGTGTACTAGGCCTACATCAATACAATGATTTTAAAAATTCCAGAATTCTGTATGCCATGTTCAGCTGCATCAGAATATATAATAATATAGGTGCATGAGATTTATAAGATCGACACCAAAACCAATTTGTAATTTCTCCGACCCTCCAAATACAAGTTGGTTTACTTGGGAGGTTAATTAAGCAGGAATGGTCTTCCTAACAATCAATTGCTTTCAATCAATCAAAGACTGAATGAAATCACAAATTAGCAATTCATCGTAAATTAAATTGAGTAGATAATAATTATACGCTTATAAATGCATTCATATCAGTTGATAGCCATCATGATATATTCAAATGATTGCGCAAAACGATAATTGCAAATTTGGAAATTCGCTTTTATAAGGATGTATTTTATAGTCTACACACAAAGACATTGATATCTGTGTTTAATATATGAAATCAGATATATGCACGTTATTTAGCTTTGTAAATATGTTGTGTACTTTTCATATATACAAGTACACTATAAAATCAACAGATATATTCTGTGTAAGTTGCAATCAGTAGCAATAATTAGGCAGAATTAACTAATGGTCAAGTAATGCAGCGTTAGTATTGAATGGACAAGTTCTGTAATGTTTTGAAGGCTTCTGAATTTTGGAATCCAATTTAAGGTAATAGGCAATATCCTACTGATTTATTTTTAAACAGATTTCATTATTTATTGAAATTGAAGTGGTTTACCCGATTACTTGCTCAATACTTGCTAACACTACAATCTAAACTTGAAATTCACTTATAAACTAACCCTCACGATGACCGTTTGTCATATAATGAGGATAAGAAACAATTAAATGAGGAAATTTTTAAGGACGGATCACTACTTGCATAAAAACCATAGAAGAGTGTAGCCATACTAGCATCGCTCTTCCAACTCAGAATACGTCACAGAACGACAAGTACTTACTCATGCTTGCTGATACTGATAAATTAGGACTAGTTTTTCATGAAGCAGATTATTTATTAATTGAGTTCAGTAGATTTTGGATGTTATGTAGGCTTTGCCTTCAATAAGCCATAAGCTAATAACTTTGCACAAATGTACCCAAATAAATATAATCTACTGAGTGGAGCTGAGATTAAGAACCCTATTCACGTAAAATCTATATTTAAATCAAAAATTATTTTTGTAAATACAAATTCAAATAATTCCTTTTGGAATAGACTCTTACAAGTTTGAACCATTTTATACTTCCCATTTTCCAATTCATTCACACCTGGAGATAAACAATGTTCCAGAGAATTGATATTATTACATTATATATCTCTAAGATTTCCACCTTGTCTAATTCTAAATAGAAAAAAAAATCTATTGTTATGAAGCTTAATTATTGTCGTAAAAATCAAAGGCTGGTGACTATATGACATACTTCTAATTACAATCCTTTGATTTTAGACAGATAGTATGATATTCTTCCAAATAATTGAATTTAATAAATGTACACTTTCTAATAGTAATTAAATTACTACAATACGATCTGTAAATCAAAATACGTTAGCAACAAGAGTCTATTATGGTTATAAATTAGTCTGCTTTTCTAGTTTTGTGAGACAAATAATACATATTAATAAAATAGCAGACTTGCCCTGATACATGTACATATGGGTGAGACTTGACACGAAAGAAATATATTGTTGACAAGCTATAATATATTGCTTATACTAAGCTTGCTTGGCAATACACATTTGTCCATTAATTTTAATTGAAGTCAACGTATATTTTTTTTTCTTCAAATGTGTGCGTGTTTCGCAAATAGTCAGAATATCGACAGAGATTAAATAACAGATACTGAATATGCAATCCATTTGGCGCAATGGTAATTTTGACTAAACTGGATAATTAATTACAGGTCTATACCACTTATATGTAAGTAACGTTCGTTGCAGAATATGTCACTTGCGTGGAAAAGCCAATTAATAAAAAAATATCAAAATCAGAGCTTACAAATGCTCTGCGTATGGAAGACATTTAAAACCACAGTCAGTTAACATCCCTAAAACATAAATGATGACCTTAATTAATTATCAATACTCAGAAACAGCTCAGTGCTTTGGAAAAATGGATTCATTTTCACGCGAATCGGTGTTTTCATTAATTCGTTGCCAAAGCCAAGCCATGACAAAACGTTTAGTTTATTATCTAACTGCTCGACTTTTACATACATTTTACAAGTAATGTGTATTAGTGTTATTAAACGCTCACTTTCGATATTAATTGCAATGATGTCCAGAGGCACTCGTTACAATAGCATTTTCTCACAGACTAGAATCGTTATCGGAATTCTAAACTTACGAATATTCAAGATTAAATGCAGGTATGTAACTAAATAAACAAAACAGAAAGACGCCCTGAAATACTGATATGTTATATAATCAATGTTTTGCAGAGACAATAGATATATATTCTGTAATTGAAGGCATGTTTACTTTTTCATATATTGCTTTTTTCTGAAGAAATATAGTAGTTGAGAAAGCATGTGTCAAGTAGCCTACTTCACAGATGAGGCATAAATCTGTTTCTGTTAATACCGAAATTGTATTTAATAGTCTTTAATTATGAGTTTCTGACTTTCTCAAGGTACGTTATTCAGTCTGTTCTTTATTTTTATTGTAATATAATTGGACACAGAAGCAGATTTATTCCTGCTATGAAACTAAGTTTTTTCCCTGTTAAATCAACTATGTTCATTAATGTTCATTATTTGATCGTATTTTTTTTTTATAATAATATATCTTTAATCTGATCCCTTACTAACTTTTCTTGTATTGCTTTATTAATCGTATAATTTTGGCAGATTTCAAATTGTATTTGAATCTGAAACTGCTCGACACTGCAAGCATGAGGAGCACTTGCAACCCGTTCGCTCCGTATTCCTCGGTACATTATCCAGGAAGATATTTGATAAATTAACCAGGAATTTCATTCGAAATCAGAACTTTTCAGTTAGACACTCTCGTTACAATTAACCCAAGTACAATCATTAAGACTTCTCAGGTAATCATTTTCAAAAAGGCAAAAAACATAGGCTGCACATAGCAATATTTCGTAATTACGCCACATAAAAAATGGCCCCAAAACAGTGTAAGCAATGACATTCGCGTTTTTAGTTAAATAATTTGATGTTGGATGATGTAGAACCATGATCTTTTAAATTCGTTAGCAACTGTGAGCTTTAATCTCCAATTAACAACATTAACCTTACAACGAAACATCAAGTATGGATGCCATGTAATCCTGCGCACGCGCATTATGCATTGATGACTACAAACTAAATCGCAATATTCAGGAAATCTGACACCAAACAAACCTATCGAGTCAATTTGCATACATTTACAAAAATAAAATATGTAAGGTTTGCAATTAGACAACTATAAATCATAAGATTTTTCTGGTATTGTTGATAATTGTAGGATCTTGGACATATCTCTGATACTCCCAATTTTTATGGTAAAACTGAATAACATTTAATATTCCTAATAATTTGTAAAATATGTTACTTGACTCATTAAATTTGTTTTATCTGAGAAGCCTTAAGATGCACAATGCTTTTATCTTCCCATTTGTTTGTCATCTAATAGATGGGGCACAGTTCCATACACTTTAAATATACCGTATATTCATCATTCAGCAAATGTATTTTGATAAGCATTCTTCTGAAATCTCCTGAGTAACAGTATATAATATAGGAATAATCAACATAAAAACTAGAAAAACTAGCATGGTTATAATAATCTCTCGTCTATATGCAACATCATCCGATTTGTAGTAAATATTTCAAATGTAATATAACAGTGTGCTAAAGCTATTATACCGAATTTCCAATTCAAGAAAGCCTTCTTTGATACATCTCAATCCTCCTTCTTTTGCGCAAATCAGTACAAATCTCAGTTTGAAGTTTATGAAATCCTATCAAAATTGCTGAACATTAAATCTGAATATTTTTGCAGGGGATGTGATCTCATAATAGATTCTAGTTAATTTAATTGCCATTTTCAAACTATGGCATGTGTTCTATTTTTCATTTGAAAACAACAAATGCCATGGAAAGTAGTTAAAGGTGCCCTGGACGGGTCATTAAAGGCACCAAAGGTCCATACATAAATCCCGTCAACAGGCAAGATTAGATGAATGAATATATGCCCAATTCCCCCTCTAAGTGGCCAATGTAAGAAATGAAAATGGGATAGCGATTTTGAAGAATATCTACAAAGAAATATTTTCTCCAGCGTGATTTGTATTGCAAATTAGTTTTCATACGCGCATAATTAGTTTTCAAGGCTGTCATAATATCGATCTCATCATTCTGTGTCACAATCTCAATAGTTACACTTAAAAATCTTCCTTCATAACTATTTCAAACAAGAGTATAAATGTTATGATAAGCAACTGAGTCGTCATAATTATATATTTACAATATGGTGTCCATCTTAATTTACACTAATCATATAGACCTTATTTTGCCAAACAGAAAACACGTTGAAATGTATGGATGATTGGAGTATAGAGTGGTTTTTCCAGATCAAGTGAAATTCACAAATAGTGGAAATTTTCGAATGCAAGAGTTGATATTTTAATCGTCATATTGGAGAACTAACATAATTTCAATATCATTTTTGAAAATCTTTCACTTTCAGGATTGTAGTGTTTAGGACAATATTTGCTATATTCCAAGTTGTGGTCATGTCAGCCAAAATAAGGTCTATACGTGATGATCTTTTCAGTAGGAGCCAAGATTACTCTTGCATAGGCTCTCACACAAGCAGACCATAACGACAACACATTTTTTTAATAAAACAACTTGCCATGATTGGCATCGGTAGTTGATCACCTCTTCCCATCAACAAGCTGGTTCATTCCAATGATTCCATCTTCGGTTGTTCATTAAACACCATGAGAGCCGTGTGAATGAGTTTAGTCCTGTCTTGGTTCTCATTCGATGAATTAGGATTAGTTCTGTTCTACATGTACGTTGGTTGCTACTAGAATCTCTAAATGAAACATTGCACGTGTAGGGTTTGAATAAACTAAGTTACTCGCATTCGGATCCTCTGTTCGTGTGGTTTGCTTCACCACTTGTAGAGGAATGCCAATTTCTAACTATTTATTCTGCATTTAAATAAAATCAGAAGCTTTACAAAAATCAACTAAAATGTAACTAAAACGCAGAATGGCCCAGAGAGGAATTCGAAATCCAGTAGATGACTCCCAGGATAATTACAATGGGCACGACCAGACTCCGTACTCGAATAGAAGACTGACGGCAAGGAAGGCGAAATACAAGATAAACATGGAAATTCCTAGGCCCTTGTTCATTTTCCAATTAAAACAGGCAATGGTTGCAATGACAAACATCAGCATAAGAAACAGAATGCAAATGGAGCAGGCCATGCCTTGACTGCTTACTGGCACTGGATCTCCCCAATGCGTTAGGCCGTATAAAAACCACGGCAAAGGCAATCTGCAAGCATAAAGTTCAATTTCTTGGTTATGTTTGGATAAAATGATGTTTTTCGTAAATCGAAAGTGCATTTAGTCATTGAATTAAATCGGATCAATTTGCCTTAATTCGTAAACTCAATGATACTAACATTTCTTTTTTTTATTCGAAGTACTTCAGTATCAGATTTTACTAATGCTGCGTGCACTGACAGTATAAATTTATGTATGATCTTTAGTTTTTAACCATAAACCATCTGGTTTTGGTCAAATAATTTAAAGATGGTAAATGGCTGAGTTCCTTTAGTTTATTTGTTTCAGTATTGTATTAAACTTGAGCAGTGTTTGATATCATGAAATCGTTTTTATTTGCTTTTGAATCGTTTTTTGTTATTTTTTTATTGTATTTCCATGAATTTCATAAAGTATTTTTTTTCTTACCCTACAGTGACATCGAAGATGTTGCTTCCAATTGAACTGGATACTGCCATGTCCCCCAGGCCTTTTCTCGCCACAATGACACTGGTGATGAGATCGGGAATTGAAGTACCCGCTGCTAGGAAGGTAAGACCCATAACCTAAAATACAATGATATAGATTATATAAACACGGGCCCTTCCCGGTAAAGGGCCTAAAGATAGGTTGGAGCGTGCTATTTTTAAGCACCTCATTGGGAATACGCAAGGTTTGGCCAGCCAGCGTCGCCCACCACACCATCAGGTACGAAAATATGGCGATCCATACTATGCTACCGACAAAAGTGCAAACAAACCACTTCTTTTTTTCCTGAAATGGTAAACCACAAATTATTTTGAAATCAATTGCAATGAAACTATAAGAACCTCCCTAAAATATATAAATAACTCTGATCTTGAATATTTGCTTAGCATCACTGTTGTTTAAATGTTGTTAAAACATCGGAGCAGGTTTTATGAGCTCATTTAATACGAATAATTTAAATGGTTAGCAAATTCAATTTACTTCTCTTTTGGTGTCAGGTAGTGTCAGCCACAAAGGAAAAATAATTGGTAAAAGAACGACGTAAGTTAGTCTCTTTCTGGCAGTCGGTGGCCAACTGAGATCCAAGGGTTCTTTGCCATCTTCAACAGCTGCTTCCATTTTCTGGAAAAAAAAAGTATTCCGTTGTGGAATTATACTAACTGCACCATTGGATATCTGTTTTATCGATGTCTGGGCTTGAAAAGCGAATTTTAGATCCTTGCAAAAATGAAGACCTTATTTCATTTGATATCTTAAGTGCAATGACCAAAGACGAGTTCCGCAATCATTATAGAATAATGCAGTAGCCAAAACCATCAAACTTTATTATAAGATATATTTTAGGTCTTTCTTTTGTGAGTTAGGATTTTTCCCATCAGTAATTGCTATTAAGTTATCAAAACTTCCAATTTGCTGTCAGCAACTGTCATTGATTGTGCCTTCCTTTTCAAAGGGTATCTATAGTAGAACTCGGCTCAAATTGAGCCCCAAACGCCGAAATATTTCTTATGGTATATAGGGTAACTAACCCCGATGTCAGTCCCGTTGGACGTGGACACGTGATTGACCACATTGTTGAGTTGATTTGCAGATTCCGTGGTGACGATGCCCCTGTCTCCTTTAATGGAGACCACACTGTCCCTCTGCCTAAAATCCTGCTCTGGAGTGGCTGTATCTGCGTCTTGGCTACTTTGGCCGCTGTCCGTGCCTCCTGAAATTGCTTTTTCATTGGCTGCTAAATTATCTTGGGAATCGGATTCACTTCCACCAGCTGTTGTCGTTGTCGTTCCCGGGGTTGAAGCTGCATTTGATGCCCGAGTTGCATCCAGCAGCACCTTCAGGGAGGCGATGGCGTGGATTTGGGTGGACTTTTCATCGATTCGCTCTTCTGTGGAAACACACCAAATACAATACATTGCGAAGGTTGCACTGGAGACGCAAGAGTAGTTTTCTAGTGGGAGGGTTTTTAAAAAGCTATATAAGATTGTGGCGAAATTAGGGTCTAAAAGACAAGTTACTGCTTCCTTCTTATTATTAATCGTGCAAAACGATGTTCAAGCTGTTGAGAGGCGTTGCTCAAAGTAACGCACATGAAAAATACGTGCATGATTAAAGTACACTGCTGCAGTGCATTTTTAACAAATGTACACAATTGCAGTATAGATCATTGCTAATCTGAAATTACGGATAATTCGAAATTGTAAAAGTTAGAATTAGGTTAGGCCAAAAATAAATATGTAATATTAGGAACTAAAAATTCGAGTTTAAGTTTACATACAAAATACATGAATTCAAAACATAATTACATTATGTACATTCAGTGTAGGCACGATGAATTTAAAATGAATGAAATATGCTGTACATGTATTACATGTTCGAATAATCCGTAATTTGATTTGCTGGTCTGAACTGGTCTTCTTATCAATTAAGTTCAGATAAGGGGGGTTCTACTGAATTTTGAAATATTCAATGGGCTGCATATAACGAATTTGGATATGTATAATGTATGATATAAAAACGTTCATAATGTATTTAGTATTATAATACCTATAACTAAAACCGTTTCATTTAAATCGTATATTGTACAAATATTGCACCACATGTCAATGTTCAGATTCATCAGATGATCTTTCAAAATAGTTTATGGAATTTGTGTTCGATAGGTTGGGAAATTTAAATGTATTTCAATTAGCATTTGTCTTCTGTTAAATATATCATAAATGTACTTTATATTAGTAGTTGAAATGAAATTACCGATGACTGACTGGCTGACGTTTACCTCTGTCTACTTAGCGAGTGATAATAATAATGTAGAGCACACATTGTATATAGAATACTTTGCACAAATATATATTGCAGGCTCGCCAATAATGGAATGGTACTAAAAATATCACAATTGTTTGCTGATCATTGACGTGATATACTGTATAAGGTTAGCAAAGTTCAGGATGCACAACATCACAAGTTATAGTCGATTTTATAGAGTGGTTTGCAGGACTCAACAGGCCACAAATTTGGTCATTTGCTCAAATTAATTTCAGCATCGTAAATTTTGTCACCAGTTTGCGATGACAAGTGCAATTAAAGCACCATGGAGAAAAATGCCATTAACAAATCCATGAAAACGTGACATTTATATCTGCACAGTGTTCCACTGTATACATTTATTGCCCTGTTTACGATCAATCAATTCCGTTGCAACTCCACAAGAAAGACGCTAACCTCCAAATAAATTTCAACTCCTTTCAATGTATGAACTGAACACCATTTGACATTTAAGGGTGCTGGCGGAGAGGCCCATGTGTATAGAATCGATATAAAATCAAAGCAGCTGAGTATCATACAGAAATATATAGCCGTTATGGCACACAGGAAAATGGAAGGCAGAAATAGAATGTTATATGAACACATTATGATGAGATAAGCGAAAAGAAAACAAAAAATGGGTGACGTTTTTTTTTATTTGTGAAAATTCGATTAATCGCAAATATGCATGCATATCTGCACCAGTGCAGATGTTTTTATTTTGCATCTATGCTATCCTCTGTATGAGTTGTTAATCATGCAAAGCAGTCAGCAGTGATTGATTTCCCTCTTCTCCATTTGCTCAACAACTTTTTTTTTCAAAAATCGGCTTTAAATTGTGCTCTAGTATTTCTAAAGGTTTTTTAAGATGGAAAGCGTCCAATAATTTCAGTCAAAATACTTATTCGGCTCATGTGATTTGCATGAAAAAATGTCTACATGTAGGCAATTTTAAATGAAGGGAAAGATTTGCTTTTTCTGCATTACTTACTAACCGTATCATCATATTGTACATTTGTTATATTAAAAAAAAAATCACGTTGCATTTATTGGAGCTTTTTGCTTGAAACAGCAAATATATGAAGTTAGGGTTCTGTAAGTTCTTAATTGGCTGAAAGAAGTATATCCATATGGAATAGAAATTCATTTCAAAATGCATATAGATTTTCCATATGGTTAATACAAAAAAACTGCGAGTGCCTTTCTACATGCTTCAATTATTTAAAGGTTAGGTATGTCGATCAATAAGCTATATTTTTATAATTGGTCGAAATAGTTCAAAGAAAAAATGTAGGCCATTTGATGCATTTATCGGTATGTATTATATTTTATTTGCTATGACGATTTTCATTTATACCTAAAGTTGGTCTCGGATTAGAAATCAAAATAATTGTAATTTAACTTAAATGCCCATTTCAGGTTTATTTATAATTAATGCATGGAACCCTTGAAAAACTCATTATTGGGACTTTGAATATTTTCTTTAATAAAATGCGATAAGTAACTTGCAGTAAGTTCAAGTTTTGAGATAATCAATGATATGAAAGGTTCGCTAGAGTTTGCAAAAGGGGATCAATAGATGGCGTTGTTAAAAATGACTCGAGTTTTCCTAACAATAACAGACCCGGTTTTGCCAAACTAGAACAGTAAAAACACGGTAGGCAAACAAAGGATGCATTAATAAATTACATTTGATAATTTGATAGGGCCTGACGTATTAATACTTACGCTGACCTTCATTTAGCGGATCAATCGAATGGATCATTAATTGTAGTAGTCCATGACGAAATTTGCTGCCTGCGTGGATCAAAGGAGTGCTGGCTCGGCGATGGGGATTGGGTGCTGATTCCTATAAAAATATTCAATTAACAATATGAAATATTTGCTTTTTATATGCTTTTACAAATGGCGGTCAGGCACATGATAATCATCTATAGCATCTCTATACTATATGGTTGTAGGTCTAATGCAATTATTCTTCATGCATGCAGGAGGAATTCATTAAAACAAAACGAAAATTGTGTCCAATGCAGTGGTAAAGCTAATAGCATGCTACGAATTCTGCACGCATAATATAAGGTGGAAGCATATTTTCGATGCATGATAATATTTCGTGCAATATGAATTCAAAAATAATACTTCCTAATATCTGTATTCATTCCATGGCAGCTATAGGTACCATGTTAAATGACATTAGTACAGTTCGCTGTATACATGATCTATGACATGTTAACATGTCTGAAATAAGAATCAGCTATTTGGAAATTGCACAAAAATCTAATTTTCCACGAAAGTTTATCCTACTTTGTTGTTTAGCTCCTGGCATAGACACGAACGTGTTACCCTTTACAAATATTAACTGTTATAATACACTCTTCCTTGTTTCCATACCAAGTTTTTTTTTATATACTGTGCACGTAATAGAAAATTGCTCGTTTTATTATTTAGGATCACGTATAGTGCTGTAAAGTTAACTTGAATTTGTTTATTGGTCAAAATTTAAACTGCAATTCGTGCAAATAGCTCTATGGGGAGCAGAAAAACATCACGTGTTGTATAACAACACATTTTGGGAGAAATTTATAAGTAAAAAATATCGGTAGTATTCATGTTTTGTGTAATATACGAAAATGAGCATATTGATTGAATGCACTATTGTGATATATTTGAATTTGGGTTGCTTATACAAATTGCTGCAGAGATATTTTGATATACCGAAAATGGTCAAGAGGTGTTTTAGAAAAAACAATCTAGTGCATTCTTTGTGTTTTTACACAAGAATTTAGGACAAATTTGGCTATTTGCGAAAAGTCAAAAGTGGCTGCAACTCCAGATTAAACTGTGACATTTTTATCAAACACCGTAAATGTCACGATGTAAGAAATATTTATGATTAATGGCCCATTCTCTGATTTTGGTAAATGATGCAATGTCACGTCCTTCCCAAAACAATCCAATTAAAACCACAGCAGTAATGACCATTACTTTTAATCTTATCTTATCAGAGTGTGCCGAAGCGAAATTTTTTCCTATGTACTTAATAGGAAGTTCTGAACACTGAGTAAGGTTCATGGCACAAACAACTTCTGGAGAAGATAATACTGTGCTGGTTTCATCTATATATTGTAATACGAATGTTGCAGCTTTATTTCTTGTTTTAGTTATTATGGCAAAAATGTCTTCGAAATTCAATATGCTGCACATACCACATCTTATTTGCAAATTTAAATTAGCTGCTTCTCCAGAAACCATGTGTGTTTATACAAATGACATGTTTTGCCTAGAGAAACCTCAAAACTAAAGCTTTTTGCATGATTAGATTGCATAGTACAAATTCACCATCTTCCTGGAATTTGATTTACGAGAAAGGCCGATCAATACACACTTTTGATCACGGTAAAGAATAACACGAAATAGCATTAGTATAAAGCTTTTATGGTTTTTAACAGGAGATAAAAATTGTTTTCATGCTATTCATACGTTATTCTAAATGGTGCTGAAAAAGACAGTAATGGCGCATGTTGGGATGAATGGTCAATGGAAGCTAGCTGTATTCACTTTTATCTAATATGTTGCTGATGCACAATAGTAGGCTAATACTCTAGACCACGTGTCAAGAAAATTCACAAGTGCATTTTGTTTCTGGACGTTGCATTCACCCATTCGACCATGTGATGCATTTATTGGATGGGAAACGCTCTTAAGGGGATTTGGGAGCATCGATTTTAAGAAGTGCAATTCACAGGTCATAACTAAATGTGCTGTACAAAATCTATAACATCCTTCTATCCGGGACAAATCAAAGCACTACGCTTTATGAGGAACTATAAAACAAGCTTAAAAATTGGCGTGAAAGCTATGTGTATATAAGCAACGCACCACTTTTAAAATTATAGTCTGTTTACGCGTAGATGGAAGAACATTCGTTTTAAATCACAAAAAAAAAAGAAGTCTGCTTAGTTAAACATTTTGAGAATGCAATTTTTTGTTTAACTGCATGCGCTATTTGCCTATCAGCTTAGCTTATAAGCCGTCGTTGTACATTTCTTTAAACTAGCGTCGTTTTGAATAAATAAACATCGAAATAGTAGTTTTTCTAGACAGCTAGATTGCAAGTGTCGCATTGGAAAATCTAGGAAAATATATACATTTTCATTTGAACTAAATTATCTACGGAAACATTGTGGATGTCCTTATCTACAAAACAAGTCTTTTTAGATTGAGAACGTTGGATAGATAGTTCACTGTGTTGGCATTTGCATGGTAATGTCAGCTCGCACCACGTGTCTGCAGAAATCACTGTACACTATAATTTCTTCATTTTGGTTTGATATGTTATACCCTTGAGTTTGAACACTCCATTCAAATATCCAAACACTCTATTAATGCTACACGATTCGTGATGCCAGTTTTCAACTAATATGGAAATTCAATTTACACATTATTTTGGTCTTTCGTTTAGTGTGTAAAATAAATCTGTTAATATGGATTTTACCCCTTCTATCATAAGGCATTTCGATGTTGGCACTGGGTCACATATGTTTAAAATCCAGCTCTTTGTAATCAACTCCAGGACCCAGAATGAAATACTGGATCACGAAAAACTAAAATAATCGCATCTACATCTCTACAAAATTCCTTTCCATTCATATCCACACCATTTCTCTGTTGTTAGTTCTGCTGTTATAAGCTATTTAAGAGCCGCGCATGCGCATATGCAAATTAAATCTATTTCACGCTGAGTGAATTTAGACACAATTTCATGTTTATGGACACTTTGGACTAAATTCAAATTTTATTTTCGTGGAGAAAAATGGAAATATATGAAGACAAGTAAAACGTTTTAAAGCAAAAGTCGTATTGCGAACAAACGAGACATACTTATTTATTAAAATATGTAAAATATATTATGCTGTATAAAGAAGGCTATAAATTGCGCAGTTCTACGAATTATTTTTCATATGGAAAACGGATGGAATCATAATTCAGTCGAAAATTCATCGAATTGTGCTCTCATGTTTTTGACTTTGCGTACAGTATAATATGTACTCTTAAAATTCTGAAAACTTAATATGAGGAATAAATTATCATCCTAAATCATTATAAACTTTGCGAACACTCATCTAACGTTTGCTTTCCACAGGGTGTCCAGCAGCCATACAATTCGGGAAATGTGCTTGAATTTTAACACTTAAAAAAACAACCAGTTTATGCTGGAATTTCCGGTCCATTTCGGCAAATTTCTCCTCAACGGAAAATTCTTTTTTAAAAAAAACTCCAAAAAAAACTTATTTTTTAAAAATTCTATAGAAACGTTTCTGACACTTTTGATAAATATTGTGGTAATTAGTCGTGTGACGGGTCCTTCAAAATGCTACCTTGAAATATGCTAGAAATTTTGTAACAACAAATTTACAAGACACGTTGTTTCCAGATTATTTATTAGCAATTGACTGAGGAGAGGCTATTTTAAAAACTAGCATAAAAAACCGGTTTTGGTTCAAAATGAAAGGTGCAATCTTTTCAGTTTATGTCGTTTTCCTCGATCTTTATATACGTGCTTAAATTTGAGTGTTATACAATGTCGTCCAAGATGATGGCTAAAAAAGTCAGCTATTTCTCTTTGAAATCACTCACACGCATAAAACTGCAACAAGAAGGTGATGAGCCTCTTCCTCGAAGGCAAACGTTCACCCCGTATTGCAATTCTTAGCCCCAATTTTGTTCGGAAATTCCTGATACCTTCGCTATTTATCCGTAAATATATAGGAGCCCAATAATCGCGGTACGGCTTTAAGGTAAAAGCTGTTTACGCGTTGTCTGTGCCATGAATTTCATTCCGCATGAAATGACGCTCACTTTTCACAAATTGATTTTCGACTGACCCATTTTTAAAATGAAAAAAAAATCAAATTGCTGAATGGTGCATATAGCGCCTGGTGTGTTGGGGCGGCAAAATGGCGCTGATAGGAAAAAAAGGGGGGAGGGGATGATGCTATATGTTGCCAAGAAGAAGATGAAGAAAATGGCAATTCATTTAGTGGGAAAGGTTTGCTGCTAAGGGTGCATGTTATTAGGCAGCCATTGATAGCATGCACTTCACATAAGCTATATAGCGAACCTTTTATATTGCACATATATAATATATACGCCCCGGGCTATAGCCCATTCTCTTAAACCACCCGTAGTTTGCAATATTGGCCTACATGACTGATCGTCAGGAAAAAGTAATTCCTATACTGGGTTGCCACTAAGAATGTGTTTAATTGGAAATTGGCCATCTAAACTTTCTAGCCCTCCATTAGCGGTAATGCAATTTGCTGAAAGGGCCGTATTGGAATGGGTCAAATCGCTATTTGTAAATAATTCAGCCGGCTTAATGACTCTTTCATCGCTTATAATAATTGGGGCGTAGACTGATTTACTGCCATGCATTACCCTTAATCTCGAGAAATCGCTTTCGTACAAGAAAGTTTACGATATGCATTTATGTTTTTATTTTTAACATTACTTTTTTTTAAGTCACCAGTTTAGACCTGGCCAGTATGTCTACCGGTTATAGTTATTGGATTAGAAGCGATATGACTCAGATCTGAAAGTAATCTCCACTATAATTAATATTCCATAACTTATTCAAAGAGCTACTCTTAAATCTTGAGAAGTTTGACAGTTAACCGCCTTGATTTCCATAAAAATTCTCGTTTTGTTTCATCGACTTTTATGTCATGACATTGGATCACGCAGTTTCAAAGCATTTTAACCATCACGCGTGAGACTAGTATGTCCAGCTGGAAAATCAGTTTTGTGCGCGTGCGTATACATTCACATCCGCCGAAATCAGCGCGCTTCCGGTCGGAGCTACTAGTATCACGCTTGAAGGAGGCTAATATACCAAACAACTTAACATTACCCAACTTTGATTTACCCCATAGAAATATCAGAATTTGGTTATCTTTTATAATTATTTAAGAATAAGGTGCCTCCCTGTAAATTGCACATTATATTTTAACGTTGATGTATCGCACGATGTTCATTAATCCGTACCCTTATATATAAATTTCCGGCTATACTCTAGAAGTCTGGCACCGTGCCATATTGGCAGAATCCATCATTAGCCAAGCAACCACATTATAATGTTGGTTCCATGTTAAAAATAATAGAATAATCAATGATTGTGTGTACAATAAGTTGGAGCCCATCCTCATTGAATGGCCTACAGCAAATCCTGCAACATTAAATATACAGCTCCTTATTTCTTTGTGTTCTTTTTTTTGATAACTTGAAGATGAAATGACATAGAGTGAGAGGCCCATTTTAATGATTTTCTCAATCTTTAGTCACATTGAAATACAAGCGACGATCCATTGTGTCTTAAGTTTATGCAGATTGCAAAACGGAGCCTTTTCTATGTCAGCGTAAGAATGGAAACTCACAAATGACAGCACCAAAGAAGGTTTTTTTTTATTAGTAAGATACAACTAGAATAAGTTTCTATATATTATCAAGTCACTAAATGCAGATGAGATATCCAAATGCAAATGGGTTTTCATTCTGCAGACACTGGTTTGATAAAATCGAACATAAATTAAGCTCAAGGCAAGCATGATCTTGATAATTTTCATTAATTTAAAATATGCTGTCCAAGCATTCTTGATAGACATCCCGGATTTAATCTTAGATTACTGTAAACGATATTAATTGCTTAGGGATAAGGACATAATTATTTCTGCCCTATAATTACTGACATACAAATTCAAATGGATTACATAGTTTTGAGGATTGCACATTTAGACCCACATTGCTGACTGCCAACTACGCCGACAAGAAATTTCGCCGACAACCATTCCATTCCATTATAGAATAATGTCATGTAATGTGCGTCAACGTTTCTTATTTATGACAATTTATTATAATACTGTTTGAACCCAGTTTTCTCTTACATGCCCTAACCTAAACTAACCTAAACAAATAATTCGCCAACGTGCAAAGTGGGTGACTTTTAAATTCGATTTCTCTGAAAGTTGAGCATGTGTTTTTACTGTGTGGTTACATTTAGTTCGCATGCTTAAATAACATAGTTGCGTAGGGCAAAGTAATTCGCGACAATTACACGTGGAAGCATTAAATTGCCTTGGGCATTGCGTAGAATGGGCATTTTTGCTAATATTGCTCTCCAACTTTCCAAGCAATTAAGTGAGGTACAAGATGGTTTATGTTTATGGGCCTCGGTTACCTTTGGTAAAACAATAAAGCGGGAAGCCATTTTTAATTATTTCTCCTTCGTGAAGGCAGTATATGTATGTGTGTGTGGTACACACGTAATTATCGGAAGCCGTGTATGTTTAGGTTTGACATTTAAGGCGCATTGATCCCACGCAAACAACATTACGTGGATAGTGCGCATAATGTTTTTTTATCATAATAATTATGCACCTTAATAAGAAGATTATGGGGAAACGAGATTAAAGCGTATGCTGGCCGGGTCTAATTAGGTAACAAGTATAAATTTCCCAGCTTGGAAATGAAAAAAAAAGACATTACACGCTTTTTAAGTCTTCAGTTTTAATCTTAAACTTCATCTTTGGTTGCAACATCTTTTCACTGCACCATTCAAACTTGCGTTTACGATAATGAATTGGATTTCTGCTGTTGCTAAATAACACGCTTTTAGACTGCATAGAAATTTAATTAAAAATGTAAACAAACCGAAGCGAACATTTGACACTGAAAGCAGAACTCATCCCGCTTTAAATACGTTTTGTGTGGAAGATTTTAAAAAAAATGGCCTTGAGGAAGCAAATTAAAATTAGAGTCACGTGATATTAGCTTACAAAAGAAAATTACGAAATTTTCATAATGGGGGTGCCATGAAGAAGGTGTAGATGCTTTAATAAATTTAATCACTCTTTGATAAACTATGTTAGCAATCATGCAATGCTCCGGAGCTGTAATGGTTTGCTCACCATTTAAACGCAAGAGGCGATTTTTCAGAACTGGAGCAACGGTTTGTTAAAAAGGGGTAAAATAATTACTTGTCGCAACCCATAAATGTGGATTGGCTCTTGTAACGTTGCTATTAAATTCAGATATATTTTGTCGCAAGATAACGGTATAGATTTTGAAGTATGCATTGTTTGTACTTGAAATAATCGATAACAATAACCTCTTTAAGTGTGGTACTCATGTGGCGAAGGGTTGAGCTGAGCATAACTTCGTTGAAATAGACATGAAACGATGAAGGATTTCAAGCTCGCCATAAGTGGGACTGTTATGATATTTACTGATCTGTTATTACAATGTTATTTGCCTTAATTGAAGATTGCGATTAAGAAAGCGTATATAATTTCAGTGCGTTGTTGATGTAGGATAGTATCCCAAAGTGATTTTATAATACATGAACATATATAGCTGCAATAAACTTATAAAAAGTTTTTAGAGTCTTTCATTATAAAATTGTAGAATTTTAAAGTCATGTTTCATTCCTGGATTTCCTTTAACATAAATCCATTGTGCGTATTGAAGACTAAGTATTTTCAATTCCCTAGTGATGTAACAAATAAATTAATTGATTTTCTGCATAAAATATTGCAAACTGCCACAATGGTAATCAGTAAATATGATGAAAATCAGTATAACACAAAACGTGTATGAACTCATAATGGCAAAATGTCAGTCATTTGCTCCAACTTTTGGCAACTGCAGATTTTTGTGCAGATTTATTTTCCATTATGAGTCATCGAATGATGATAAGGATCCTACGGAATTTAATAGCAACTATCAAATGCAGCGGGTTGATAGAATTTGAGCAGCGAAAATGATTAAGGATGGTTTGAAAGGCATTGTGCCAAATGTCTCGCTTACCCTACCAAAATGCCAACATTGTGGAAATTGGGAATGACTACAATGTTACAGAAGATACTAGAACGATAACACGTGTTCCTGATGTTCCACTCTTAATATTTATTACACATTGATGAGTTTAGTCTTGCTGAACATGCTCCATTGGTCATTGCATCGCATGCCAATTCGGCCATTGCATCTTTACAAAGCTTATAGATCAAGGGTGCCTATTTTATCTTATTTATGTGATCACTGAAGATTTCCTTACAAACCCTCGGATAACTGCAATAACTACGTTATCATAAAATTCTCGTGTTTCTATATAAGTATAACGCGACTAGCTGCATGGAAACATAAGCTCAGACAATTTCATGGCATTTGCTTCAAGGAACATATGTTTGAAATATAACTATGTTTCATGGGTTTATGTGGAAAATGAATCTGCGGATTTATTGTGAAATAAAAGTTAGAGATGGTTATCATTGTACTTGTATTTAGAAAGTTTTTGACGCATAATTGCATGGACGACAGACAGAAGTCTATGCCAGATGCAATTTTCCGCCTTTTTGCTCACTTAAACCAATGGTAGAAGAACAATCCAACTCTTTAAGTCTGTTATTTCGTTTTGAAGACGTTATGTCACTCGGTTTCCTTTTTCTTTGGACAAAAAAGATCTAAATTTCGTTGAATCACGATGACACGATTAAGAAAGGTCCATCCCTGAGTTTTGCTGAAGTCAAGCCCAGAGGGTAAATTATTGCGGTGACTATGCAGTTATCAGCAGCCCTTCCGAAGGCCATCTTTGCATGTATCTAGCGCCAACTGCTAACTATGGTGTCGCCAGTATGATGATTCATAATTTATTGTATTCATCTTCACATTGGTACATGATGAAGCATGCCATGATAATGCAAGACGGACATGTGCACAAAAAAATCGGTTAACCGATTTTTGCTTTACATGTCTTGAAAGTAGCTGCACTGTCAATCGATAACCTGTGCAAAGGGCAGTACGGCTATATTAATTGATGCATGATGTTGTAACGCTGTTCCAGATAAAAAGTCTTTTTCGTATTTAATTTGCTTGAAAGCCACAATTTGGCATGGTTTATAATACATGACGATAGTTGAGCATAACATTGGCTTAGATGACTTGCTACTTCCATGTCTTCTCGAATGCAGAAAAGGTAATACGATGTGCATTAGCAAGCTGTATTTAAGCATAGTAATGGTTGGGGAAAAAATTGATTTATGCAATTTTGGATATAGCGAACATATTTCGATTGTAATTTAGTTACAGTATACATGTAGATTACTGTCAGTTTTTATCTTGTATTTTTATAATATCCCGACGTTTTGAAAGCATTTTCAGATTGATTGTTCTAAGACAAAATATGAAAAACCACAGTCATTTTTTTTATTGAAAGACTGAGTGGAGGTTAATTTATGTTAATGTAATTTAATAAATATGTGCTCTATATTAAACGGTATTTACAAGGTTTAGTCCAACTTTGTCGACAGACATTTCGCTGACAGTTTAGTTTGGTTAGGCTAGGAAAAAACTAGGTTAAAATAATCTTATTAGATAATTATAATAAAATTTTATAATAAATTATCATAAAGTTATCGTAAATTAACTTATTGTATAATGGGATAAAATTGGTTTTGGCCAGGTGGGTCTGGTATTCGAATGGTTTCCCTGAATTTCAAAACTAACTTGCAATACGCATGTTAAATTATTACTGCAAAAATTGCGTTTGAGATACATTTCTAATACACATATAGACAATAATAATACATCACTCACGTCGTTTGAAATTCATCGTGTCAGAGGTTTTCATGCTTTAGAGATTAAATATTAAAATGAAGGGGTGCAAAATATCAATAGCATGCGAGCGGATAATAGCCAAAATGTTTAAAGATTTATAGACAATGACATTACTTACAGTTGTAGGAGGAAGAGGAGGGTGGGAGTCTCCACCTTGAATTGGCTTTGCGACAACAACGGGAGCCCCATTCTGGAAAAGCAACACCAAAGTCCACATTGACCACACACAAGCAAACATGAAGCATATATATAGTTACGATGATGTAACAACAATGAAATATTGCCTAAATACATTATACTAGTAAACACTCAGTTCTACTAATTTTAAAACATTAAGATCATGGAAGGAAATATTTGAGATGTTGGAAACAAAAGGAATAAGAATAAACAGTACATATAAGTATATATAGAGGTGTATATTTCAAAGCTAGTATATCTCTGCATAGAAATACACAGACATAAATGTATAGGTATATGTTAACGATAAAGCATGCACTCAATGTATAGATTCAGTTAACTAAACAATAACCTGCAGTACCCACTCAACATCGTTTATATAACGTGCAATAGTTTCTTGTATCTTATAGCCCTTTAGGTTGTTCATCAATCCTGTAGGAATAACACGCGTGCGGTATACTACTGTATTTACATGTATTCGTGACCAGATATTTTCGTGACTTGGCAAGGTTTATCACACGGTTTTTGTTGTTTTATGTTTTCCAAAAATTACACAAACTTACATATATCGAGTTTAGAAGTGTGATGCCATCTAATACAATACTATCATGCTTTTTAAAGAGGATGTACGCTGTTATGTAATAGTTTTTGATTAATGTAGTGCCAGATTCCAATTTCTTTAATATAATGGATTTTTAAAATATTTTCGTATATGTTGATGCAGGATAGTGAATAGTGTTTTATGGCAAATTCATTGCGTAGTATTTATTAGATCTTAACCAATAATAAGATAAATAAGGTAATTATAACACTCAATGGTTCACAATATGAAAAAGCGAGTCTAGTGAATATATTCAATGTGCATTACCATAATATTATCTACCGTTTACTACTGTTTATAGGCAAGGAGTTTCTAGAAAATATGCAAAATGCAAGAGCATATTTAGTCACATTTATAATTCGTCTCAAGAATAGCCTTAAATGTGTTTGTAAACATTGGATATCACCGATGTTTTATGGTAAAAAGTTCCATCTTAAATTACTTTATAAAATGCAGCTTTCATTGCCTATGTATAAAATGTATATGCGCACAACTACTGTATTTTATAGTGTGATATTACTCAGCCATTGATATAAATCTGACCAAGTGCGAAGTTTTACGGCAAGAAAAACTTCCAAAAAAATAGCACTAAACCTCGTCAAAGTCTTAAAAACTAGGACTCTATCTTTTTTGTGTGCCTATATAATATCAATGTATACGCGTATACAGTATATACTGTACTTACATGTACATGAAAGGTTTCTATTGCGGTAATGCTTCGTCTCTTTTTGTTTGAATTATTTATGTTTCACGGAAATCATAAAAGAGAATGGAATTAAATTACATATACCAAGAAAACCTAAGCATGCTCAGGAGTATAAAATGTCTTTTTCATTTTTTGAAATTTGCACATATGTTCTATAGAGATATGCATCGAATATTTCTTTTATCCTACACGTGTGTGTGTGGTTTGAATGCGTGGCTTAATAATTTCCGTATCTAGTTACTAAATGAGAATGTCGAAAATTGCAGACTTTGTTTACATATATATGACCAGGGATGGCCAACATTGCTTTACCATTTCCATGTTTGCATCTAAAATGCAAAATTATGTAAGTTGTATTTTAATTAATTTTAAGAAGGTATATAGGTGACTTTTCCTATTCGACGCTTTTGTTTCGTAAAAAAGCAACAATACAGAAATGGTTATTCTTAAAAGTTGCCAGATACTCCAGAGACCTCATAAGCACCTCTGCAAATCCTTATTTGAAATTAGAATTAACTTGTTCAATTTACTGTCTGGTGCCATTTGTTGTTGCTAATTCTAGTCAAAATGAACATAATAAGTTTTGTTTTAAATTTGTCAGTACTTTTAATATTGGTTCAGACGCAAGTTTCGGATCAAAAGTGAGAAGAAAGTGAGAAAAGAATTCAAAAAGTGAAAATTTCACTTAGAAGCAGATTCTTAATTTTATTATTGTATACATTTCTTGGGGGATAGGGGCGTGGTTGCAAAAATTTACAAAATCGTGTGTGTCCTAGGTCGAACACATTACAAGGCTCGCAAAAGATATACACAATGCAAATTAGTTGTTAGGATTTTGCACCCAACATCAATTTTCCTTTTTAGGCATTGTACTGCTCCACCCTGTAGCTGCACCAGATAGCGCACTTTGATAATGATGGATGAGTGTTAGTTACGAACAGCCCAAAATAGTTCTATAGTAATGACTGAAATCCCAATAAAAAAGACGTTCAATAATCCGCCCGTAGAATTATCCCAGCATGCCATTATAGACCCATACATGCCAGTGTTGTTTCAAACTCTCTTTTATATTGCAAACTACTTGTATACTTGTGCTGCAGAGGAGTGTTGACTGATGGTATTTTTTAACCATTTTGCAACAAAATTCTGAACATGCATGCCATATTGTGTATTATATACATATATGCCCATATACAGTAAATGTAAACATGTAGTTTTATGTTATTTATTTCTCTATGATAATTATTTTTTAAAGTTTTAATACTGAAAATACATGTTTATTGAATTAAAAAATGATAAGTGCATATACTGTATATGGACTTAAATGGTCATACATTCTTATGACCATATTATAAGTAAGGTATACATGGGCATATATACTGTATGTCCATATACAATATGTCCAAAAATATAATTATTTCTCAAAGTATTAATATTGAAAATGCTTGTATGTGCAAAAATGATAAGTGCCTATATATATACTGTATATATGGACTTACATGGTCATACATTCTTATGACCATATTACAAGTAAGGTATACATGGGCATATATACTGTATGTCCATATACAATACGTCCAAAAATAGATAATTATTTCTCAAAGTATTAATATTGAAAATGCATGTATACGCAAAAATGATAAGTGCTATATATATACTGTATATGGACTTACATGGTCATACATTCTTATGACCATATGACAAGAAAGGTATACTTGGGCATATACGTACTTATGTTCATGTATTCAATATGTCCAATTTCTGATTTGTCCATATTATATATTTTTTCCTCCCAGGACTTTCAATGTACTAGGCATACTATCATAGCTATATTATGGCCCTTCTATAGGACATTCAAGACTCCTAAGGCTAATAATAAACATATTTTAGGTAGTTATATTTCTAAGTAGTTTTACGTTAAATATTAACTTCCACACGCTAAATTTCAGTATGGAGTTTTTGACTTATAATGAAATTTAAGTTTAATAATTTGGCAATTTTTAATCAAATGTTGCATCTTGCAAGTTTAATGGCCGATGGTGCCAAATTCCGATTAAACTTAATCGAGGATCAGAGTACTTTTTTGTGTGTTTTTTTTTATTGCCAGGTAAAATCGATAACGTGGCAAACATTCTAGAGCTCCAACGTTACATCTAACAATGTCCTTTTTTTGTTCGTTGGTAATTTATCGAGGCACGCATGCATAGCGTAAACGCTGCCAAACTGTATTATTTCTTTTTTGATTATTTTACATGGGATGCTCTGTTCTGCCCGTGGCCGTGATCATTGACCCGAGGATCAAAAAATCAAAAACGGTGACAAAAAAAAAGATAGTGTTAAAACGGTGAAATGCATGTTGTGAAGATTTTCCACAAATGAGGTTCAGGATATAAGAAAAACGTATTCCCTCCTCCTAACGTTTACTAAATGCAGTTTGCGGAAAATGCATTTTCGGAACATCATTGGGCAACCAGCGTGAAATAGTTACGATATTGATCTTTTTAGTGTATACAAGCTGAGAAAAATTGCTCAAGAAAAGATGCGTATATTTTTTCTTCTCTTGTGTGGAAAGATGTCAAGATTGTTTTCAAATTTTGGAATTGGATATTACACTTTATAATAAGTGTAATTAGGGCATGTAAATAACGTATTTAACAATATATAAATACGAATTCATCGTCCTTAATTTTAATAAGTTGTTCCTATTAATTAAGGTTTATTAAAGTAATTAAGTTAATACAGGTTATTACAGGGAATAACAGTTTACAATAACGGAAGGAAATGTTATACGGCATATGGACATGTATAAACTTATATGTACCATCTATACCTGTATACATATATATATATATATATATATATATATATATATCCTATGTGTATATAATATACGTATATGCCCATATAAGGTCATACAATGGGATATGCGACAGATATACAACCTTATTGGACATACAATTTATGAACAAATAAGCACTTACATGGCCATATACAGTAAATCTAGATGCTTCCAGCTTCTGGTCTATTGAGCACATACAATGTTCAGATGTGTCCAGTTTTTGGTATACATGGGGGTTTTCCCGGGTTTTTCCAACTGAGTGATAACTTTGTAAAAGGATAAATTATAGATTGACCTGTACATTTTGAAATGGTGATTTACCTTAGTATTCTTGGGCATAGGAATATTTTGAAATGTATGTTGAGCATATTGCCTTTAGGCAATATGACTGACAGTCTAGAAATGATACCTTCATTTTTATTGATTTTGTGCATAATACAGGAAGTGCATCAACTCTGTGTAGTTGGGAAAATTCCAGTTTGTTATTCCGAATCTTAATTTCCACCTTCAAATTGAATTTGCAATGGTGAGGCTTTCATAGAACGGTCAAATAGTTTTATTTGATCAAGCGGGTTGCGTGAAGGGGAAAATCAAGTCCTGTAGTGCATAAAAGAAATGAAAGTGAATCGTAAATCCACAGTGGAACGAAAAGGATTTTCTGCGCATCACAAGCATATTCTAGAAAGAATTTCTGATTACCTTACAGTTCCTGTTCTGAAAATGACAAACTCAATTTAATGCTGTATAACTGTTTAATTAACCTGTACGATGTTTTTAGTTATTGTCAAGTTATCATAATATACATCAACAATTACTATAGTTTTGATGTAGCAACAATGACCCTTATAGTTCTGAAAACATCAAGCAGCTTTTAACTGCATGGTTTTTATATTATTGTAGTTACATATAGTTGAAATTTTAACTCTAAAAACTTATGGATGGCATAAATGAAGTAAGAACAGACTATGAGATCGTGAACTAAATCTCAAATGGAGTGCTAAGCATCATTTAGCAGACCTATACTTTTATTATGTCCATGAATACCAATCAATGAACACTAAATTTCTTTATTTGACAATCGGAAAATTCTTGGAATATGATACGCCATAAATTCTTGTTTCACAGAACAATACAAGGGCATAAGTCGTCATTTTTGTGGCTAGAACATTGGTTATGGAAGTTCAGTTCAAATAAGATTTTAGGGCACTTTTTGTATACGTTTTCTGCGAAGTTCGCTTTTTATTATCACTGGCTAATCATCCAAAAGTTTTGTGCAAACAGGATTAAGCTGATCCCTCTTCAAATGTTAGCTCAAGTTAGAACATGTCTCACCACAAGAGCTTTATGCCCAAAATTCAATTTAAAATTAAAATAATATATCAGCATTGTTAACTTGCAATTCTTGAATTAAAAGATAATCATGTTTTTATATCTGCACTACTGCAGCACCGATTGCTTTTTGATTCTTGACATTTTTTGGCAAAGGTACATGGGCGATTTTCAGAATTGGTCCAAGAAATTATTGCCAAAACGCATTACGACTCAATGTGCAATTAGCGTCAGCAATGATCTACAACGTAGAATTTTGATGCAGATCCAACATAGATAAAACATAATACTTTTACTTGAATCGTGAAAGTCTCTAAAATCCATTGCCTTTGCCAAAAGGTTCTTTTATAATATTTTGCTTCATTTAATCTAATTGTTTTCTCAGGCATCAAATGTGCCAACTTTCAGTGTAACCCACTGAGACTTATTGAGCATTTGAGATTAACGAAGCAATTCCATTGTCTAATACTTTCTAAATTGAGAAATCTTTTTTTTTGGTATTACGAGCTCGTATTTCCTATTCTTGAGTATGCATTAGCAAATTTTAATGCCTGTAGATTTTTTATAACGATTGGGACCAAGATTTGACAATAAGGAATACGTTTTTATCCTAAATAATTTGTCTGTAGTGGTAGGCTAATGCTCACCAAGAAAGTTAATCTGATCTTGTTTCAATGTAACTACAGTAGAAACTCGATTATCCGGACCTCAATCATCCGGATCCTCAATTATCCGGACGTGAGGAGCCAATTTTTTTT
>JAQGBW010000259.1:0-50666 GCA_034698625.1 Julus scanicus | reverse complement strand
TGAAAACATTGTTCTAGTGTTTTTTGTGTATGTTTGATGTGTATGTTTTTTTTTCTCTTGGTGGATACGTAGCTTTAGGATCATCGCAACATGCACCGATATGACATATTCATAAGCCGTCATGCAAAACAGATATAACTTACTAAAAACTCTCGCACGTGCCCTGGCCAGTCCCTAGGGGTGTCAATTTCATCCAGTTCCATACTATTTAATTTGATTCACTTAATTTAATATGATTCCGATGATAATTGTGAACCGAATGTACTCCACGACCATGTGTCATGGTTTTCGCGGGAAAATGGAAAGGAAGCGCCGTGAGAATTTCTAGACAGACAGAGGGCGCAATAGAAGCACGTGGAGTCCAACTGCGTCTTTTGGGGAATCAAGAATATCAGAAATGGAAGAATATGCTCGTGAACCCTGGTAAAATAATTATTATATATAATGATTGTACTCTTTTAGCCTAAGAAGTTTTTTAGATGGTTTTGAAACGGAGGCTGTCACAAACATATCAGCATCAAAAGTTTATCGTTGCTAAGAAAATGGACAATCACATGGCCGTGGAGGAAATGATGCAATCTTTTGATATCCATTAATTTCAAACCCGGTTGATTTGGCGGCTATATTTGCATCTTGTATTGTAGTAATTTGTAGACCCAGTTATATAATACTAAATTTCACTTTCAAAGTTGTATGGTCCTCTAGAAATCGACAGCATTCGTGCTTTTTTCTTTCTACATTGTCTTTCAATTACATTACTAAAAAAGCTCATTACATTTACCATGTTTTCAATAAATCCATTTGTTGAATTTTTTTATTTAGCTGACTATAATATCAGTCGATTTATTCACAATAAATGTAATGATCAGATACTTCATGAAAGTATAGTTTATGATTTGAAACATCTAGCATGGAATGCATAGAAATATGCAGACTGTATTGCATAATAATTTACTTGTGCGACAATGGTCTTGAGGGTTATTAAATAAACCAAATAAATAACAGTTTCTAACCTGTTTTCTCGTTTACTTCAGTCCGTGGCGAATTGTGGATGATTGTGGCGGAGCCTTTGCCATGGGTTCAATTGGGGGTGCTATATTTGCAAGTATAAAAGGATTCCGTAATGCTCCATCGGTGAGTGGGGGTTATAAATTTCTGAAAAATAAAATTATCTTTAGAAGATGAAGAGAAAACTATATGCTCATACTTTCCATCTTTTGTTTTAACATAGGGAATGAACAGACGGTTAATTGGTAGTTTAATATCTGTAAAAGAGCGAGCACCTATCTATGGAGGTAATAAAAGAATTTTCCCACATGACATCGCCAACATTACGGTTGTTTAAACATTGCGTTTTTTGTTTGTTTGTTTTTTTCAATAAAAATTCAGGAAATTTTGCGGTGTGGGGAGGATTATTTTCAACGATAGACTGCTCTTTAGCGGCCGTTCGCGGTAGAGAAGATCCTTATAATTCAATTGCAAGCGGCGCTTTAACGGGTGCCATCTTAGCAGTGCGAAGTAAGGTCATCCATTTCTGGCTTGGAACTATTTTCAAAAGCTTGAGGCAGCGGTTAAAACTTTAACAAACAACTTGAATGCTAATTTGACGATAATTCGTGTGAAGTCTACCACCCACAGTCAGAAATACAATAACGTTTAGCTTGAACGCTGGCTGAAGGGTCCATAGTAGTTTTGATTTATATTTCATTTTCTTTGGTAATCTTCCGTGAACAATTTATGAGCTGCCAAGTTTGATTTGCATACATGCATGCAAAGCATAAGTAGCTTTTGGCTGTATTTAGTTTCTCTAATTATTTTTTGTCCTTGTTCTCTCCAGATGGAGCTGGTGCAATGATTGGCTCAGCTATAATTGGTAAGAAGCCATGTTAATCTTAACTATTTAAAAAAAGTACCCAAATTAATTGAGAAATAAACGCCTTTTCTCATACCGTGACATGATGTTTTCTTTTAAAACATTCACTATGCTAAGTTAAAAAGCATTTACATACGACATTAAAAAAGCTATTTTTTACTCGTCCTTACAATTCTGTTCTACCAACGTAATAAGGTTGTTGGGCATTGCTCACGAAAAGAAGTTCTTTTAAGTCAAAGGGCAGCAAAAAAAAATGAATAGCTTATAATATATGATAATGCTAATAAGACTCGTCTATATTGTTCACCATTTAATTAATGGCAAAGGTGAAAGATAAATGCACCAATTTGTAAACACGGCGTTTGTATCAGCAAGGGTCAAGTGCAGATCAAATCTTGCTCTAAACATTCGAACAGTGCACTACAAGCAAATAAAATAATTATTTTTGTGTTTTAGGTGGCGTTCTACTGTCTTTAATTGAAGGTGTTGGAATAGTAATCACTCGATTAACAGCTGATCAATTCAACCCAAGTGAGTGTGAAGCAGCCAAATAAATTCCCAACTATTCTTAAGACCTTTTTAATAATAATAAAGTGCTTTTTATTAAAATTCTAGTATGTAGGAAAGTTTTACTTATGAAACGATGTACATTTCTCAATTTAGATAATGCTCCCATGCCAACAGATCCAGCAAAAGATGTTCCTGGATTCCCACCCCCTCAATACCAGTAGTTCTACAACTTATCATGCTAACCGGACAGTTATGGTGATGAAAGATCTTTAAATGCATACATGTATTTATTTTAACATTAAAATGGGATGAAATGGCAAAACCTTGTTAACATCACCATTTGTCATTCCTATTGTTGTCAATTTATTGCATTGAGTGCAACCAATAAAGACTGAAATAATTAAATTCCATTTAGCATATTTTTTATGCTTCCATTTTAGTTGAAATACTGTACATATATTAGAATCATTGTATACCCAATGCTATGAAGTCTTGCATTGAATATGTACAAGAAAGTTTTCCTGAAATATGGTAAATAAATACAAAATAATTCAGTAATAGATATAACGCGTTAGATGAATGATTATTTTGTGTTTTTGCAATACACCTATACCTCGCTATATGGCCATTTTCGATTAACGGCCCACAATGTTTTGTTATACGGCCAAACAAAAATGCTCTAATTAAAGAAAGTGGTTAAAAAAGGGGATAAATTACCCTAATTTGCACAGACAAGGTCGGATTTGGCTAATAATACAACTTACGGGTTTCCCTTTGTTTAAGAAGGGGAAAAAATGAAAAATAATGCGGAAAGAATTGATTCGTTACATGGCTTTTAGCTTTACGGCCAACTTTTCCGGAACGTATCTAGGCCGTAAAGCGAGGTATGGGTGTAATTAAATGTAACAATTTTAAATCTTTTGGGTATTGATGCTATATGTATGCAAAGTATGCACATGTAAAGGGCAAAACATACAAGAACAAAATTTCTTATGGTTTTTTCAAATATTGTTGAAGTTGTACAAAATTTCTAAATGTGATTCTCCTTATCATGTTTACAAATTGTGTTCAATCTCAAAAATACGTTCTTTGAAAAAAACTAAACACGTACTATTTCACTAATTTATGTAAGAACTAAGAAAGCAATTTTGTATAAGAATACAAATACTTCATTCAATCCTGATAGATTCAAATAAAACTTTTCCTGTCTGTATCCTGAAGAATTTAAAGGAAATATGACTAGCTGTTCCAAACAAACTATGCATAGTTCAACAAAATTTGGTCATAAAATACTTCTTAAAATCGGGCTAGGGCCAAAGAATAAAAATGCATTTATTTAAATGCCACTTGAAAGTTAACATGCAAAATGCCAAAGCTGGTGGTAAAACCATATTGTCCAAACATTCCAAATTACCAGTATTGTCAATCCGTATATTCTGAATGTAGGACACATTTGCAATGGATTACGAATTTAGGTGCTCTAAAACAAATAATACAAGAAATTGTTCCAGCTGGAACAAACTCAACAAATTGCACCTCACACCCAAACATATTAGTTCAGAGAATTCTCAAAACCAACTGGGAAACAATGAAGCATATATCGTCTCGGCAGTTTAAAACTGGCCCTTTCAATGCCAATAAAATGCCCATCGTGGGGGGAAAAAGATGCTAAAACTGGACACATAAATGTACTAAAATTGTTCCAAGTAGTGGAATCCCTCATTTTCCTGTGACATGGTAACGTCAACAAAATATGAACTGAATTGATTGTTTTGCACAACATCTTCGCAGGTCAGTGCAGTCGGAAGAGCCGGCGTAACAAGTCTAGAATTAGGCACCTCGTTATCCAGAAATCCCTCGTCTTCGAGCACTGTATTGGTAATTGCACTCCCTTTGCAGTCCAACACGTTTGTATTTTTGGTTTCGCACATTTGCATGTGGTTAGTATTTCCGCAACACTTAACTCCGAACTTGGGTTTAAGGACTTGTTCCAAAAATCCAATATAATCAATGGCAAGCTTCAAGGTTTTGATTTTGGACAGACGCCGATACTGCATGTGCAAGTGCTGTGGGATGGCACGTTTCAGTTTGTCCAGTGCAGTGTTCAGCCTCTGCATCCGGCGTCTCTCTTGGACATTTGCGGTGACCCGCTTGCGGTCGAGTTCCTCCTCGGTTAAAGGCCGGGCACGCGAGAACTTCCTTGGGATCTTCCTCGCTACCCTCTGCTTTATGGGCCACGAAAGATGGTGTTCCTCTTCCTCCATATTATAATCTTGTAAGCAATTTGATTTTAAATAATTGGCTTTAACAGTGGTAGAGTCTGAAGCTTGAAAATCTTCAGAGATTTCTTCGTAAGGATTCGTATCCGTAAAGTTTTCAAAACAGCTGGCTTGAGCACTTTGGAAATTTAGTTCGAAATCCATTTTAATTACCAACAAACAAAAACTAAGTTGTGCCGTATGCAAATTAGCTGTAGGAATTGTGAAGATGAGAACATGTGAAAACTAGCTGCCGAGATATTTTAAATGGAGGCGGGTTTCTATAAGAGGGTGTTTGCTCTATACACCACTCACTATTGGTCCACAATTTTTTTAAAAGTACAAGAAGGTGTGATAGGAGCCAACAGTGGCTCTGGTTTGGGCACAAACCCCCCTAACCCTGGGTAACGATGTTGTGAGCATGATCGACTGAGACCAATGTTGATTCAACCATTTTTGGCAAAAGATAACTAGTGTAATTGAAATCACCATAATTTGCATATATTTTGTATATTTAAGTTTTAAAATCATATGTAACTCAAGAAATTCAGACCATTTAAATTGTGCTTCCAAACACAACATTCAAACTTTAAACAACATTCACAACAATAAACTACAAAGAAATTCAACAAAGCAAAAAAACTTCATAAAAAGTTAAATTGCTTTCACAGCCCAATTTACCAAAAATTCAATCTAAATACTAAGTGCAGCAACCTAAACAACAAACAATCTTTTTTTGCATTTCATATGTATTTTCTTTTCATTTCTTAAATGCTTCAAAATGCCCTAACATCATGCAGTTAGTTTGTGACCTAGCTTGTTCGGGGTCACTTAGGGGCTCATAGGATGGCCTAGCCTGGCTCGATCATTATTAAAAAAAAAATTTCAATACTGTCGAAATGATTTTCGAACAGCAACCTAATAATATTATCATTTTTTTAAATGCCCTAATACCAGCTTTTAGTTTGTGACCTAGCTTGTTCAGGGTCAGTTTAGGATGAACATGTGCCTAAGCTGGATCGATCATTATTTTTAAAAAAAGTTAATTTAAATACCATCTAAATGATTTTTTTCACATTCTTATTACTTTCTAACAGTAAACTAATAATGTTATCATTTTTTCATAACAATTAAACAACCTGTACATTTAAAAAAAAAAAAAAAAAAAAAACATTATCAAAATACAGGTAATAGCATTTTAAATTCTGGTCCACTGCAGTACTTCCCCCTTATATTAGGGTTCTATTTCAATTGCCAAAATACTGAACTGTAAATCAGCAGATTAATTTAGACTATTTATTTATATATGACCATTGTTTATTAAACAATGTTCAATAATAATTGTTTAAAAGCTGTAAATTTTCACGTTGGTATTAAATTTAAACGTCATGGAAGTCAAGGTACAAATAAGCTATGATGCATTGATATAGAAAAAATCTTAAATAAAAGCCAGATGGAAAAGGTCAGTGCAGTTGCACTTGCAGATGGCATAACACAATGAGGCGTGCCGTAACCTAACAACGGGAGATGAGTTACTTGTCATTCTCGCAGCCAAACTAAATCTTTTCACCCCTTTGGAGAGTCGGGCTAGTCAATAAGAGCCCATCTGGAGAGCATTTATTAGCTAAAGAAATATGCACAATACCACCCCGGTGGCCCTTAACTGCACTGGAACTGGATGCAGGAAATACAGAATGGATGACCCATCTATTTTAATGATTTACGGTTTGTTCCAGACTTTTTAAAATTAAGAATGAATAATTTACCGATCAATTTAACTGTCATTTATTTGATTTGAGATCATATGACAGAAACACCCCTTTATATAGAAATTAAAATTTTATAAAAGACATGCGTATACGCATGACTTTAACCATGCTAAAATTATTTAATGACACGAGTTATATTTGATTGCTGTCAAAACAAATACATAAAGGTAAAAAAATGAAAAATATGAATACACTGAGTCATAATAAAGTAGAACCAAATAAAAAAATCACAACTTCGTGAAAAATGCTTCGATTTAAACGAAATTTGGCACTTAGGTAGAACAATAGTGTTAGGAACAAAAAGATTCTCGGACATGCGATAAATCTCGGAATTTTTTATTTTTCAACAAGACGGTGTACGCCCGCTCACCGTGCTCGAGAAACAGTTGAACTGCTGCAATGAGAAACGCCACAGTTCATGCAACACAATCACTGGCCACCAAACAGTCCGGACTTGAATCCGGTGGACTACAAAATTTGGAAAGTTCTCCAGGAAAAGTTTTACAAATCACAGATTAATAATATCGAAGACTTGAAACTACGAATTAAGAAAACTTGGATTGAACTCGATCAACGTATAATCGATTCGCCAATCATAGAATGGCGCGTTAGACTCCAGGCTTGTCCAAAGGCCATCGAAGAACATTTTGAGCACACTTTATAATTCATTTTTGTTCTTACACTAATATTCAGTGCAAGTGCCAAATTTCAATAAAATCGAAGCATTTTTCATGAAGTTGTGATTTTTTTTATTTGGTTCTACTTTTTTATGACTCACATTGTATATATTTTCCTCTACTATACTGTATATATCAAAAAGTGATTTGTTTGACATTCCTGCAAACTAAATATTAGGTTTAAACATAAATAGATGTGCCATCCATTGGCCAATTGATGCTTCAAGAAAGATTATATACAAGTCAGCAAGTTCAATAATATTCTTTATGATCAGAAACAGCTTCTTTCAAACAGCAAGTATTAAATAAAAACAAATTGGGTAAATACGCTATATGTCACCCGTGCCACCCTCAAACATTAATTTGATGGGTGAAAACAAGGAGCGAAAGCGGAAGCCTCAAATAATTTTTTTCTTAATTGGCCAAATTCATCCAATCATTAACTCACACTATGTTTCGTCAGAAAGTAGAAAACAAATGTACATAAACCAAATCAAAGCCTATTTACAAGTTCCATCACAAATTGACAGAAATTTCGATTCAACCATTTCGTCCAACCAAAACAAGTCATGATGATAAAATTTCGATACTGATTGATATAACAATCAAAAGCGACAAACATGAAGAACCATGAACTCACAATCATATGACCGTCTGAATTTAATTAAGTTTTTTTTTTCCTTTTGTTTTTAATTGTCTTAACGAGCAATGCATGTATGCAAACATCCAATCAAATATAATCGGCACACTCAGCTCTTGGTATTTAAAAAAATATCTGACGTGTGACATTAATGAAGAAAGGAATGTCCATAACATAATGGAAAAAAAGGGTTTGGCAAAAGCCTTGCATAAAAACATTCAATCTAACTTTCTTTGTATCAACTAAACCACATTTAAATTTCTAAGGAAAACTGTAATCATGCTCCATATGGATTTGGCTAATCATCAAACTACATTGTTTTGCAGAAAAACAATGGACTGGTCATCATTAATTAAGTTCTGATGCTTTACATGCAGTACATCAAGAACCTTACACCCAACGTTCATAAATCTTTTCACAATTTTCCTGTTTATTTAAAATAAATAAACACCTAGGCAAGTATCCGAAAGCAGAGGATAAAAATCGAATATATCTTCTTTCACAGTCAATTTTGTAAATTTGTGTGAGGATATATAAGTTTTGACAGCTAAACTCAATTCGTATAACCAAATCTATTTGTAACACTTTAGTTACAATGAATTACCGACATTTCCCTTGGGAATGAACCCTTACCGGTTCATAATTACAAAATTTAGAAAACGGCTATGTAATATTCGATCTAGTTAGATGATTGCCATTTTTATTCAAAGTGAGAAAATCAAAAATTTCTTTGCAATAAACCCGCAGAAATGCCGATTTTTAACCGATTCATTTGGAGATTCTATATACAGTAAGACCCGCTTAATAAGGTTTCCCCTTTAAGAAGTCAAATTTATGCGGTCCAGAAATAAACCCCATACGATTAATGTTAACTTTTGCCTTGTATAAGGCTTCCCTCTTGAGACTTTTTCCCCTTTAAAAAATCGAATCTCATGTTACCAAGAGTATAATTATATTGTAATTTTTCCTGCTTAATAAGTTTTCGAGTCACAATCAAGGTATTGATCTACTGAAAACAACTACTAAATAGAACTGAAAAAACTTAGAATTCGCTAAAAATCATGCTTCCACATAGGAATTTTAAAAGGGAAAACCAATCCCATCTTTGACCCAAGTGGAAGTTGTCAAGCAATTTTATATGCCCTTAACTACACATGCAAGGGACCAATGATGAAAAAATGGACAGACAAAAGCACAAAGAATTTCATGCATAAATGCTTGGGTTAGCTTGAGTTCGTGTGAGCTTTTTTTTAACATTTGTCCTTGAACCCAAAAAACAAAATAATTTCTCAACTGCGAGATACTTGATGTAATGTTAACAGGTGTGTAGATGTCATTTCCTTAAATATATAATGTACCAGTTTAAAACATATTGCTTTTACTAAACTTCCTCTTTAATACGATTTCCCAGCTTAAGTAATCTCCAGTCCCTTGATAAACTTCTTAACAGAGTTCTACTGTATATTGTACAATAATTTGGTGATTTTGTTAACAGAAAGAAAGGTAGTGAATGTAAATCTAATCAAAGCATAAATATACTATGTGGTACCTTTATAAAAGATTCTGCACAAATCAATTGAATATTAAGCACAAAATTAATAACCACCTTCGTCTTTTGGCTTTTGTAAAATCAATTATTTGAAAAACAAATCTAAACGAAGCAGCAGAGTAAATAAAAGTGTAAAAATCATACATGGTCATATAATTACAAAAACCTCAAAGGTCAACAAAATATAATTTTGAAAACAAAAAAAAAAGAAAAAAACAGAAAAAAAATTGGATCGTTAGTTTAATCATATTGCCATTTAAAAACAAATGAACATACCCTCAATATCCACAAGCTAGATTCCTCGTTGCAAAGTTCACTCATATGGGTCTATGCAAATCCGAAGGTGAGTAGTAGTCCACCAGGAAAACAGAATAGCAAGATGATTAAATGTAAGCAATGTACAAGCCTACTTTCAGGATTTCGCACGTTGAAAAAACACCTAAAAACCAAATTGTGCATATTAGTCGCAACGTCTGCCAGATACTCTCCAATGGCAAACCTGCCCCAATCGCTAACATAACCTATTGATTAATAATATTCATTATGACATAGCAGTATTATTATCTACATGCAAAATGAATAAATTTTGACTTACTTTTAAATAGTTCTTGAATACTTTTGGATCTGAGCGCAATGCTCTACAATATTCATCAATAAGTTGAGGTGAAACGTCCATTGTTGGAAGGTACTGAGATTGTAAATAGCGCATCAATTCGTCCCCCTTAACATAATCCAATAAAAATTAGTTACAAATGCTGCCGAGTACATAACGAGCAAAATGTACCAGTGAAAAAAATATACAACATACCCTTAGTTCAAGCATAGTTCTAAGGCAAAGTGCGCTTTCCGAAAGTGCCTGCGCAAATGAAAAAAAAAAAAAAAAAAAACGCAATTATTATTGTGCTGGACTTAACAAAATAACAAAATACAATTTAAAATACAAAATAAAAACAAAATACATTTAAAGCAGTTGAAACTTACCAAAATAGTTTGGGCATCTGTTAAATCAAAAGTGCTTTTCAATGGCGCCAAAAAGCAAGCCGGAACAATGTTTTTGTACATAAACTCATCAAATCCTGGTAGACTATTATTACCGCCTGAAAAATAAGATTTCATTTTACAAACAAAACTAAGTTGTAAAATTGATCCAAGGCAATTTAAAACAAAAAGGACACAAACCCCACAATTCCACCAATTTCTTCAAAATGGCAAAGCAAGTCTTTTGAGCCTACAAAGAAGGATTGTAGTTATTAAACCTGTTGAAAAACAAGCAACCAAGCAATAAAAGAAAGTACATACAACAGGATCTGGGAATTCCACAGCTCCCTGAATAATTGATAGTAAAACCTCCTGCACATCTCGAGAGTCTAAAATGTGTTAAAGACAAATAATATAGGTTTGCATTTGGTTTACAAAAAACAATTATACGACAAACACCCGAACATGAGTCATACTAAGAAAAAATGCATACGTTGGCAATAAAAATGTACCGCGAATACTTAGTATAAAGCCCCATTTTCACGATGCCACTGATGTCGGGACACTGACATCAGGATATCGAATGTCACGTCAATGCCACCGTGTGAACAGCTGAGGACACCGACGATACAGCATCGATTCAGCGATGTCGCCTTTCAAAAAATTGATATTTGACACCGATGTTACCGAACTAGCAGCAATTATCAGTGTGAACGGCCATTTTTACGGAATCGAGGCGGGATTTAGTCGCTGAACACCAGTCGATACACGTGCGTCGTTTTGAAACTTTTTATTTGTTAATTAACATCAAATTTAAATTAATTTTGGAATAGTGTTCGACTCGCATTTGACAATATCATTGACATCCCATAATTGTGGGACAAACATCGAGCGGATTACAAAATACGGGAAAATGCCGAAACTGCATTTTTTGCCCATCCTTAAGTACAACAAAATACTTTGAAAAATTAAAAATCAAGAAAAACGGTTCTGGAGCAGATGAAAAGGTACGCCAGGTTGCTTTTGATACACAAAATGCGACATTTTAGTGGCATCTTGAGAACAGGTAAATACCGGGGTAGCAAGTGTCCTGGCATTAGTGGCATCGTGAGAACGGGGCTTAAACGTATCATGGTTTCTTTGATCACCAATAATATGTTCAGCGTGTTATATGCAATTCTAGTACTTTATCAATTTACATTCATAATAAATAAAACAACATTAGTAAATATAAACATTGTCTTACCCTGATTAGAAATAACTTCAGTGACTCCATTTGTGATGATGGCGCCAATAAAAAGATAGTAGCTTCGTTGTAGTGTCTGCTTGTCCCTGCAGGCCTGCTGGTCATTCTCGTCAATGGGTGCAGCCAAGGCAGCAAATATGGCTGTCACCAGGGGTTTAAATACACGCAGAAGGAATGGCACAATCTCTTTCTGAAAAACCCAAGAGAGCTACATTTCTGGGTCACTACACAGTAAGTATTAGAGGAAACCCGAGCTGGCAATGAAATGTATTAGTAAATGTGACAAGTTAAGAGAATTGTAAGCCGCAAACAGTCCCAGTAGAACATTGCAACCTTTAGGGTAAAAAAAAGTGAGTAGAAAGAAAGCTTGCATAGCATTATAAGTGAATTTTTCTTATGATATCAGACCAAACCACCAAGCAAATAAACTTTTTCTGAAAATCAAATAATATAAGAAAATACTGATGAAATTACCTTAAATTTCGTAATTATTTGATTCACCAATGGTATGAATTCTTGAATACTACGCAGATCAGCGTCTTTGAGCAAGTATTCTGCAGCCATGGGAATGTACGGCAAGATTTCCTCTTCCAAACAAACAACCATACGATGAAGAAACTGTCGAACACCTGATGCAACAATGTTTTGTTGGTGAGGTTGCTTTAAATACAAAAACCCAGATTAATTATACATAAAAGCAGACTTTTCAAGTCTCACTACATTAATTGTTATTATTGAATAAATTAACTTACTTCCAATGACCGTAGAAAAACCCGTAGGGCATCTAGATAGGTTTGCACAGAACCAGTAGATTTCATTGTTTGCTGGTTGGAAAAGGCTTTACTAGTCCGGCTAAATAATAAAACATGAACTTGTAGAAATGGTTGAAATGCAATAATTATTAAAACTCTCAAAAAGTGCAATTTTAGAGCAATTTACCTAGTCACAGCCATTGCATGACCTAAACATTCGGCGAGCACCACCTGCCTTTCAACATCTTGTTCAACAGTAAGACGTTCCAAAATCAACTCAAATTTGGCAACAATCGGGGTGAGTAAATCTTTGAAAAGCTGTTTCTTTTTCTAAGAGGAAATACAGACATAGTAATTGATCATCTGCAAAATAATATCAACATAAATTTATCTTTAAAAAAAACTTATCAGCAGTACCTCCATTTCAATCTGGCTTGATACAATAAGAATTCCCGCAGATTCAAAAAGAAATAGTTGATCATCAGATGATAAATGATTAGCAGAAATTCCATTTTCTGGAGGTCCCAAGATTAGCAATTCTTGCAATCGCTTCATGACATCTTCTGTATACGGATGCATGTGGGCCCTTTTTGATGATTAAAAATAAAGTACATTATAATCATTGTCCAATTACAGGACTGGGAATCCAAGAAATAAAAACTCACTTTAAGCATTTGATGAAACGAGAAAACAGATAAGCTGTTCGGCTGCGTACTTTTGAATCCAGATGCTTTAAACCTCTAACATCCAAAAATGCCATCTAAAAGATTACAAAACGTTAGTACCCGCATCAGATCAACGACATGTAAGAATAGCTTCTAATACCACTGAGATCTTACCAAAACTTCTGGGATGTGCTGGGGTTCGCAGTTAAAAAACTTCTCGTAACGGGTCACGGTTTCAAAAAATTGTAAAGCAACCGCTAAATGTGCATGGCAACTAACACCACTGCTAATCAGCTATATAACAAATAACGATTTACTTTTATGAAAAGTTCATTTGAGTGCACACCAATGAAAACAACACAAGTGAGGAAATAAAAGCATTACCAATCTCATCATTTGCTGCATTGCGGAAACCTTGGCCTCATCCCCCGTGAAATAGTTCCCCTGAGATGCCTAAAAATAACAAATCATGTTAGTACGGAAACCTCGAACATAGAATGATTTCGGATTTCAAAAATTGCATACGTACAGGAATGGCCTCTCCCAAAAGATACAAAAACGTTACTGCAGCTTCAATGTCTTGAAAGGCATTTTCTTGCCATCTCTCTAAGGTGCTTGTTACAAATTCCCGGACCCTGCCCAGAACCAGTTCTCGATCCTGTAAAATTAGGCAGTTAAACGTTTGCGGTATTTACGGTAAAATACGACATCAAATGGGTAAAACTCATTTTAACTAACCAGCTGAGCTAGATTGTCAAAAACAATTTTAAGCTGCTTTCTGTAATCCAAAAATATAGCTTCATCTTCACACTAGAAAAGAAGACATTTATTAAAATAAATACGCATATATTTTTCCTATTAGATACCACCAATTGAAACACGCTTAAAGCAAAATATTAACCTGGCAACAAAATACCACATACCTCATTGTCAAAATTATACGTTTCGTCATATTGATATTTTTTCATTACTATGTACAGCATAGCCTATAAAATTAAAAAGTTTGTTTAATTATTTTTTGGGCACTTAAAGCCGATTATGGTCGTAAGAATATGTAACATGCAAATGCATGAAATGTAACAATGCTTCATACCTCAATATGTTTTCGTTGATTTTCATGTCTAACGGTCATTTGTTTTAGAAGTTGTATGTAGTCCTTTGCCATATCAACGACAGCAAGGGAGACGTCATCATATTCATGGGCAAGAAACCTCAACATAAGAGGAATCTTATTCTCAATGGCTACGAGTGTAACTCTAGCACTGTTTTCATCCCCAGCTTTGACCAACCTTGAAATGGACAAGTGGAACGAACATCAGTAAAATTCAGATTTAATCATTTCATCTACAAGTGTTGGAATCAAAATTGTGTCAATAAATGGTGCGGAGGTTTTAAACCAAGGCATCGTGGGCACTTGATAGGAATGTGATAGGAAATACTAAAAAACCATTAAGCAGCAACTAAATCATATTCTTGCTAAGGGGTAATACTTCGTTAAAATTTTAAAAAATCACAGCTATGAATATAAAGTGTAACAAATCTTACCTGTGCCAACTGAGAATTAACGTAGATCCTATTCCATTAACTAGTTTGGCTAATTTTACCATAAAGTCGACTTCTTCATCCTATCATTAAAATACACATCTATTAAAAATATGTTCAATGAAGTGAGTTAACAACAGTTACTCATAATAATATTATATTACTTACATCAGGCACATTCAGAACTCCAGCAGAATCCAGGACCGAAATGAAAGATTCCACTAATTTTGTCTTTGCAACAGGATCCATCCCTTTGCTCACAATTTCATGGATGCAATCGCAGGCACTTTCTCGTAAATGTGCTACGGAAAGGTGCCGTACAAGCACAGCCACAAACCGTTCGTTGGCAATTAAATTGATGTCAATCCAAGACACGTAAGAACCAATTACTTCTAGGCACTGACAAGTTAATTCAACATTTGCTTCATAAGTTGTCTGTTGATAAAAAAAAAATGGATCGCATGGTTAAAAAGTTGAAAGATTTACATATATTCTTGGTAATGATGGATAACGTCAACTTACAATAATTTGATACCAGGAATTAACCAAGTCGACAACACAGCGGTCCCGCATTGTATCTTTAATTAACGTGTTACGCTCGGCCTCCTGAAATGTTGCGATAGAGCTCTAAATGTAAAATCCATTGTTTAATGCAAATAATATTAAGACTGGGAAAAATGTGTTTGGTCGTGTCATTAATTTCAAGATGCTGCTTATAATGAATATACTTTCATTCATTGAAGTTGTAAAGGATTATCATTAAACTTGGTTATATGATGCCCATTGTTTCTACAAGCTTAGAATAAACAGTATTCATCTTTATAAATGCACAATAAAAATAGTTTCAAGCATACCTGCGCACTGTGAGATACTTCTCGGTCAACAATTTCAAGGTCGATAGCCAACAAAATACGCAAATACAGATCGATGGCACTTGGTCCAAGGGTAAGTGTTCCTAAAATATCACTGAAGAACGTAGGCCATCGATGAGGATAATCCACCAGAAAAACGAGCGCAAAAATTTGAGCAACTTTGTTTCGCAAAAACCCTTTTGTTTGAGTGCCGGAAAGACGCTGTTAAAAACAAAAAAATTAAATAAACATTTTTGAACACTATCTGACAACGCTGTAGATAATTAAAACATATACACGATGCATATGGAGAAAACAGCCGTACTTAAAGAGGGGTTTGATTTTCAACAATTTCCATTCTTTGAATGCAGTTTCAACTTTTAATTGAATATATCTTTGAACCGTTGAAAATCAGACACATGCTCAAGTTTTCATTCAGAATGGTTCATGCTAGCACTGTTCACGGTATGGCCATTTTCTCCTAAAACACTGTATATAATGATAATGACAAGCTGTTTATGCTTACCTGCAAATGAATCCACTGACTAAGAAAGTCACGAAGATACAATTGCTGCACAGAATCACTTTGTGCATATCTGGTCTTGACAAAATGTTCAAGAACTTGAAAACAGAAGAACTTAACATGGTCGTCACTGAAGTTGGAAAGCAGGTAAAAAAGAAAATAAGTAAAACATTAAAACAAAATGCTTGAACAAAAAAGGGAGTGTCATTATTTCTGGACAAATAAATTGTTGCGGCCATTTTACATACATATTTTCTCAATATTCCATTAGAGATAAACAATAGGCTTTAACACTTACTTTAATGAGGAATTTGTTAAGCTATTAATACAAAGTTGCCAGCCAGAGTCTTCTACTTTTAAACGTTCAAAGTATTCGACCGCCTGAAACAAAAGAGGCGCTTTGTAAACATACATAAATATCAACACGTCATAGCTCAACAATAAATATTAAAGGTCTAAGAATATAATTATCAGCCATTTAGATAATCTGGAGCTGCAATAAAGCAGACTAGGTGATCAGGAGCCAATGGACCTTACCTTATCCATAAAAGTGCCGTGAATGGCATCCTGATTGGGAGAGTAAGAGAACGAATGAGGGTTTTAGGGCACACGGGCAGCTGAGGCCATAACGCGTTCACACAAATTAGAGGGAAAGTACACTGGCACATGTTGGTGAGAAGGTAACAACGTGTTTTGTTCCAAGTATGAACCCATATTACTAGGCGAAAGATACTACTTGAGATTGGTCAATAACAGCGTTTAGATACAACAAAGTCAGAGAAAATTTAACGAAAGTTGGAAGGGTTATGATATGGTCAACTCATCGAAACCGAAAGGTAGCGAAGGCCCAAGTTTCAAAGAAACACCTTAAGTTGGCCATTGCCAGGAAGGAAAAGGGGAGAGCAACATGATTGTTGAGAATGTTGGCGGTAAAGTGCCATGCTAAGGACGATTATTTTAACATATCTACATTAAGGTCACATGATGTCACATGTGACCAAGTATGCATAAGGTATATTAACTGATTTCCAAAATCAAGGAAGGATGAAAGAGCTAAAGACATCATTAGGGCAGATTCATAACCTCAAGTGAAGATAAGTTCAAAACGGCATGTGGCAATACATTTCTTCTATCACCTTGATTTCTTCTAAACAACTTCTATATAGCAGGAAGTTACTTTGTATTTTTGAATGCACACGTATGTAGTCCCCACTTGTCTACTTCGGTTTATGACTCTGCCCTAATGTCCTCAACGTCTTTGACGCTCGGGATAATGTCCTAGATTCATCCAGGATGTGAGGTAACAAGGGTATTCAATGATCGAGATGATATTTGGTTTTAACCGAGGATTTCATTTGCAATTTACTAATGTTGTAAGATCAATATTAGCTAAGTTGGCCACCAAATGTGCCAAACGTCCCAATTTGGTTGGTAACAAAATCACAACAACAATAACGATTATTACAAACTGGAAATATTTTAGGTATCCAGATGCAATGAATGATAATGAATACAACTTACCCTGGCATGAGTTGATGGGTTGGCATGAGGTCCAAGCCCTTGGAGTGCACTTAAGTCCATTTTTAGGGCATTTGCAAGTGCCTATAATATTTAAAATTACTAGTATGAGTCAAAGGCAGATTAACAGTGCAGCATGGTATACAGTTGACACAAAAGTATGTGAACAGCATGAAAAACGCCATTTACCAGAAAATAAAATCGAGAAAAAACTTGTTATACTATTAGCTTTAGACACTTTACACAACATCAAAAAGAAACTCTACAACTTAGACAAGACAAATGTAAACTAGAACATTCTCTTATAATGGTTGAGTTTGATGTGAGCAAGTTTGAGATCTTAAAACCAAGCAGTATAATTACCATATGGAAAAGGAAAGGTATTTCTGGGTACATGTTTTTACTGATTATCAACTGATCTGGACGTACATTTAGTAACATAACAGGTGCAATTTGAGAAATATTCTCCATTTATTTTCCTGCAAACTACATTAATCATGATGTTCACAATTTCCCATACCTACTTTATGTATCAACTGTATGAATCTTGAGCAAAGTTTAGATCACACAATCATCATTGCGTCACAAGTTTCTTCTAAATATACTCTAATGACGTTTGGCTGGATAACAAACGTAGACAGCAAGGCTTATAATTTTCAAACCAAATTCTTCAATAAGTTCGTACATTATGTGTGCAATGTTATTAAAGAATGAATCACTTGAAGCATGGAGACAGAAAGGTAACAACAGAATCACGTGGAAGGCAGAGATTTACAAAATGCCCATCCTGTCTCCTACCCATCAATCACATAAATACTTAGGCAATGCATACACACCTAACATTAATGCGTTTTATAAAGATCTACTTCTTCAAGAACGATTAATACACTCTGATTCAACGCGCATAAAGCCACTTAGTTGTTCAAGACTTTTAAAAAGTGACGTCATACAGCTTCACGGGTCAACACGCATTCAATCTTGGTCAACTATACAACTGTTGAATTAATATTTTAACCGGAATGATAGTAATTCCCATCTTTTGAGGACAAATTATGTTATAAATTTGTAAAATATTAAAGTAAATGGATTTTGATAAGTTTGCAATGAATATTTTATATCATTAAATTTATACGTGATTGAATCAGACATTATAATCAATCTACACTTTAATTCATAACGTATTCAACATTTCTCAAGAATATCAAAAATACTTACAATGGCGTATTTATCAGTCTAAGTCATGCTATAACTTCGACGAAAGATTCTTAATTTTTACATTAGCCACGTTTTTGAAATCAAGAACACAAAATGCCGGCGCCATGTCAACTGCTGAAAGCCGAAACTGACTATCGACGATGTGATTGGTTGAAATTAAGATAATGGAAAAACAATTTTTTTTTTTTAAATTTAAAAATTGCTATATAATTTGTCATTGAAATTTCTTTAAAAAATAAAATTAATTTTTTTATCTTGTAACTACAAGTTTAACATTACATTCGACAAAATATAGATAACAGTTGAGCATGCGGTCCGCACATGCGTAGAAAACTGAGATCACATGACTTGTGACGCAAAAATGACGTTTCAAGTGACGCCGAAAGTCATTTGGCGCATGCGCAATTGTGCATTTTAAACCTGAATATTAAAAAATGGAAAAATACTTACATTTCGTCCATTGAATTTCGTACATTTAGTACTACAGTTGGCTCGGATAATTATAGTTATCCAATTATAAATTCGAATTAATCGAGGTATCACTTTACTTGCTGTCCTGCTATTTATACATTAAATATATTCCATACATTAAATTGTTTATGTTCTCAACAAGTTTTTAAATTCAAAAACTTACTAGAATGTCCCACAATTTGATTTCTCAATAATTTTTACGTCATTGCAATATGCAATATTACGGCGCTTTTGCTAAAGCAATAAGCTGAACCATCGTGACGTTTGAGTGACGTGTTTGCCAAGCTCCGCCTTCGATGTCGCTCGCTGCATACGGGGTGTAGCATCCGGTCCCTCGGCATCCATTTTTCTTTTGGAGCTTGGATTCGACCATCATGAAGTTCAGAGGAGATGTAAGATTTTAGAAAATCTCTTTTTCTAATAGCATTAATGTAAATAATATTATAAAAATATAAACTATAGATGCATGTAGGGTAATTTAACATTTTTAGACGTTTAATGGTTAACGAAAATATGTTTAATCATAGATTATGTTGCATTTAGTGTATTGTCTTGACACGTGTTGGCCGACATTAGGCCTATCTTTAGTTGCAGTAGCCCATCAAAATGTTACTAAGATATTAATTTAATAACATTCAACGGCTATTGCTAAAGCATATCCTGTTTGTCGCCAGTGTACAAATTGTAAAATGACGTAGACTGTGAAACAAATTTGGGACAAAATAAAAATTCTATTGTCCATGTTGCGCGTGCATGCTTTCTACGTCCATTTCACTGCTAATGGCCTTTTTAATTTTTTCCTCCTCTATAGCTTCTGGAATACAATATTATCGGTAGGCGTTTGCCATCCGATAAACTTGTAAAGCCTCCGTTGTATCGGATGCGAATTTTTGCTCCAGATGTGATTGTAGCAAAATCACGCTTTTGGTACTTTACCAAAATGCTGAAAAAATTGAAAAAAACTAATGGGGAAATCGTACGCTGTCAACGTGTAAGCAAGAAATTTTAATTTTAAATCCTAGTGTATAAAATGTTTTGTATTCCTGGAAAATTAACTAATGCTGTGATAGAAATGATGAAAAGCCTTACGGTATTAATTGTGTATTAACCGTGACACATTGGATATGGGACTGATCTATCTCAAAACAGCATATGATTAATTCCATCATTACAAAAATTGTAATCGAATTTTAGTAATAAAATGTACGTTTTCTTGTTTTTATACAGATTTATGAGAAGAAACCATTGAAGATAAAGAACTTTGGCATTTGGTTGCGTTATGATTCCCGTAGTGGTTCTCACAACATGTACAGAGAGTACCGTGACATGACTGCTGCGGCTGCAGTAACCCAGTGCTGTAAGTCGCATTTGTTTAATCTTTGACCTCATGGTTAGAAATTTTAATGCTGCGATGGAAGTGATGAAAAACCTTACGGTATTAATTGTGTATTAACCGTGACACATTGGATATGGGACTGATCTATCTCAAAACAGCATATGAATAATTCCATAGTTAAAAATATGTATATTGTATATCAAATACAATAATGGTGTCTTCTACTTGCAGACCGTGACATGGGAGCTCGTCATCGTGCAAGGGCTCACTCTATTCAGATCATGAGAGTAGAAGAAATCGCTGCAAACAAATGCAGAAGACCGCACGTCAAGCAGTTCCACGTAAGTTATAACAAATATCACAACGTATTGATGACCAATTTCACAAGAGAATGAAGCTGTGATATGAAACTAAGCAATTTTTTTGTACTTACAGGATAGCAAGATTAAATTCCCACTGCCTTGCCGTGTGATCAGACGTCTTCACAAGCCACGCTTCACCACAACCAGGCCAACTACCAAGTTTTAAAAAAATAACAGCCGATTAATTGTGCGTTTCGAACGTTAAATAAATCAGTCTTGTGAGGGAATTATTGTCTCATTGTATTATTTTTTTACCTTGTAGTCATTAGTTTAGCTAATGTTCATGAATTTATGGGTTTGAAATAAATGAAAGGCAGTAGGAACATTGATTAGGGATGCGTTTCCCCAATTAAATATAGTGATAATGCTTTTGTATTTGTCCAGCCAGTTGGAAACACTAGTGTAGTGCTAAGGGTAGATAAATAAAAAAGGTCATCAAAGTTAACAATAACCCTGACTTATTCATGATAGAACATTCTGGCTGTTAAGTTGAACCAATCGCATGTTAAGAAATTTTACATAACTCATCTTAAATAGATGACGCCGACGATTGAGTGGTTTACATGCTTGTCTCTCGATCCTAAAATGCGGGGTTCACTCCCCGGTTGAGGTCTGTGGGAATTTTTATGGAGGGGAGAAAATCTCTTAAGTGGCGGCTCTTTTGGATGAGTTTAAACCGAGGTCCAGGGTTGATTGTTGCACATTAAAGACCCCTCGAGAGAGGGCGGAAGCATCCTCACGTAAATGCAAAATTCCCAGGTGATGAAGGCTCGTCCTCTTGTGTTGTTGGAATAGGCCAACGTTAAAAATCAACAAACAAACAAACTTAGCTTAAATAAGTCCAGATATGATACTGTTGTGCCATTACATGGTTTTAAGTCAACTAATATTATGGCAGGAAGCCTGAGGAGGTCAAGCATTAGGCATATGGAAATGGCGGCCTAAATCATTTAAAGGAAAATTGGTTAATTTGTTAGTTGAACACATGGGAGTTTGCAACCTCCGTTGGCTGTCCAACTGACCCTGGGTTGCTGATAACCCTTTTAATAGCAATTTGGAGGGAGCGTTGGTTAAGTTTTTTAAAGGTCTTTAACGTCTTACAAATATATTCAAATTTATCGGTTGATTAAGACGTAGACCATATTTATTCTTAAACCAGGGAGTCAATTGAAACGACAACCCTGGGACCTAGATTCTCAAACGTTTCCAGACTGATACACTTCACTGGAGAAGTTTGAATAAATATTATTCTATCAGAACTTTTTAGAACAAGATTACATAAATTGGCTAAACATCTTCGTAATTTGGACGAAAATATTTTGCAATTATATTTTGTAGCACACCTTTGACTCAGTTAAATTGAAAAACTATCATCTTAAAGATATAAAAATCGCTTTTAGAATCTTATAAATGGATATGAAAAGCCTCATTTATTATACAAAAATTGCCCCACACTTGTACATTGTAGCTGCTATTATAACTGAATTTGGATGCCTTTTTGTACATGATATTTTGGAGTGCATTATGCATATCACCCTATGTAAATTATTTCTTCAGAGCATATTAATCTCATTCAATATGTATTTTAAAACATCGCCAATTGTCATATCCAAATATAAAATGATACTGGGAATCGACTAGGTACTGCAAATTAAATTACCCATAACTTTGGATCACCAGTTCCTAGTTAACGGATGAACAGCGCTGTAACCTTTATTTTTGAATATTGTTTTAGCTAGTTTCGAATAAACTGCATCAGTATTTTCATGTTGTCCTGAAATCAAAAATCACTTATTAATATGTCGTCGAATAACTTTTAACCAAAGTTAAAAATCATAATATTGCTACTGACCTTTTAACGTCTCTGCAACGTTATGTTTTACCCGCTGAACTGCATCATAGCAAAATGTTTGAGCCAGCAAAATCTGCAAGTATGCAGAAAATGAACCCTGCACTAAATGTGTACGTATTATGCTCGAGAATTTGAATACTCATTTTAAACTGTAGAACATACTTCGTGGTCACAGTTCGGAAGTCCAATGCAGTAAGACCGAGAAGCTCGACCAAGTACAGCTGTCATTGCGTAAATGTCTATCACAATGTCACATAATCTCTTCAATTCCATTTGCTTTTCAATGATGTCCTATGAAGAATCATTAAATTTTTCAAGAAATTTTTGAATTGATTTGCATCACAGTACTTTAAATCTGTACCATGTAATCTGATATTATTTGTGTGGTTTTTTGGTATATTTGGTGTGTGTTTAAGCTTACCTTTCCATGTCGCTGTAAAACAATTTCAACTGATAAAGCAAAACGTTGAGTACAATACTCTAAATCGTCGGCTTGCGCCTAAAGAAAAAGAAAACGAAAAAAAAAAATAAGCATCCTACATTCAACTTCATAATTATGGTTTGTTTTTAATGAGAATAAATACCACTAAAGTTGGATGCAATTTTCCAGGTAAATCCATATACAATTTGGGCCTATCTTTCATAAGTCTTTGCCTATCCCATCCTTTACTAAACACAAAGCCAGGATTCATCAAAGGATTACGCATCTTTCTAGAAATATAACGAAAAGTTAAATTGAGCTTGTAATTATCAAATCCCGGGATATTCTGATAGAATATTCACATGATTTCATTGAAATCTGAATTTTTGCTATAAAAATAACTAAAGAATTTAAGTACTCGCCTTACTACTTCAGACAATTCCTTTCCTGCATGTTGAACACCCATCAACGAAATAAACAATCTTAAAATTTCGTTTGTGCCCTAAAATAAAACGTATGTATTATACAACCTCGGAAAAAAAAAACACACACACACTGAAGATCTAAGAAATGAAAATACTGAATATTAATAACTTTTTGTACTCGTACAATGTATGATTATAATTTTATGTGATTGAAAAAAATCATAGAAGTGAATTGATAATTACCTCAAATATTAGCAAAATGCGGCAATCTCTGAGCATGCGCTCATATGGATATTCCTTCATGTAGCCAAGACCACCTAAAATTTGAAGCGCTTCACTGGCACAGAACCATAGAGCTTCCGAACTGAATACTTTGACGATGGCAGCTTCGATAGAACAATCTGGATTTTCTTGGGAGTCTATTAGACCAGCTGTTAAATATGTCATACTTTCCATTGCGTATGTTAACAGAGCAATCTTTGCAAATTTTTCCTAAAATCAAATGGCATACAATTGATTGAGCACTAACATAACATGGCATTAATCATATGCAAATGCGAATAAATGTTTAATTAACAGAATAATAAGTCTGCAAATGCTTTCAATATTTTTCATCACTCAACTGGATATTTACAGATTGGCATTTTTACCTGTATTAACTCAAATTCCACGAGTGGTCTTTTGAACTGCACTCTATTAATAGCATGGTCAGCTATCATGGCTAGAAAACAAAAGTTTAGTTGTATGATGGGTGATTTTCAACCTATAAAGTCATGTAAAAAAATAAAATTACCCATCACACGCTTCATAGCCCCACATCCAGAAGAGCCAATACTGAACCTTCCACTGTTTAAGATATTCAGTGCAATCTATAAATGTACAATTGCAAGTTATATCAAATTAAATAATTATTTTCTTTACCTATACTTTTCTAAAAAAGAATGTATTTTTTTAAATTCCTTATAAAACACTTTTTTTTAAAAAACATTTTGCCCTATGAAAATAATGGATTATTAATAGTCAATATATACAAAATAGTGACTAACTTTAAATCCACCACCCACCACTCCCAAAACATTTTCAATGGGTACAGGAGTGTTTTCAAAGTTGACCTCAGTTGCTAGTAAAAAACACAATTTGTAAGTGGTTTTTTATTGTATAATGACATAAAATGTTCGTATTATAAAGACACCAATGTCGTTACAAACTTACTATTAGATCCTCGAATTCCCATTTTATCTTCGGGCTTCCCACTCGTTACTCCTCCAAATGCTCTTTCAACTATGAAAGCAGTCACTTTATTACTCTTTTTACCCTGCAAATAATTGGGTTTTCAATGACTGGCTTATTGATGGGTGAATATAGTGATTTGATATATCCAAATTACTAAAAAAATGTAAACTACTGCAAGTTTTCAGAATTAACTTTCATGCTAGAAAAAAATAATTAACTACTTACATCCTTGTCTACTTCCGTTTTAGCAAATACTGTGAAAACGTCAGCAATGCCACCATTACTAATCCAAATCTTACTCCCATTCAGATAAAAAGTTTTCCCATCATCACTTAGTGTAGCGCGGCTCTGAATTGAAGCTGCATCTGAGCCACTATTACCCCAAAATGGAAGAATAACAGTCAAAATATATAAATAAATATGCAATTGGAAAAGCATGTTTATAAACACCTTGATGGCTCAGTCAAGCAGAATGCAGCAATTTGCTCTCCAGTTGCCAGTTTCGGTAAATATTTGGCCTTTTGTTGTTCATTTCCATCAATAATTATTCCCTAAAATTTAAATAGCAGTGCTAACATAAGTTCAAGAAATCATAATGAACTTCAAAATCTAATTTGGTTAAAAAACTTACCTTAAGACCAATAGACTGATGAGCAGCAAGAGTAACCCCAATGCTACCATCCATTGAAAACGTTTCACAGAGACGGGCAAATTGGGTTGCGTTAAAACCCAAACCTCCATACTCTGGAGGAATTTGCATACCAAACATTCCAAGTTCTTTCAGAGCTTGCATGGTTTCTTCTGGTATTTTGGCATCCAAGTCAATTTGTTTTGAATCAACTAAAAAAAATGATTTAAAATGACATATTTGAGGAAAAAAAAGATGGACAAAAAAATGTTGAGTGCAAAAAGGGAGAGGGTAGATGGGGTAAATTTGGGACAGAAATGGATGGGAATATCCCTGCACCTGTTAATCAGCAAGTACAACTTTTTCAAAAATTCCAAAAACTGGATCAAAGTTTTTGGCTATTATAAGAGTAACAAATTCTCATAAGCATGTACTAGGAAGGTAATTTTACCTTCTTCTTCAAAAAATCTTTCAATTGGTGCAACCATTTCCTCCAGTGTTTTCAAATTTTCTTTATCAAGTATTTCTGGGTATGTTAAAACATCCTGAAATAATAAATATTATGTGTGTATTAATGTTTGGGATAATTATCACGAAGGCTTTTGGCTATCGCTGAGAAGCGAAAATAATGAGTAATGATTTTTTAAAATTTTTTCAAGATAATATTTACTTGTTGCACATGATTATAATAACAAACTGTTTATTTCACAAACAGCATGTATTTCGAGCAATTTAACAAAGTTTGGTGCAACCACAAACGCAAATTTATAATCATCTTGTATTGTATCTACAACAGATAGATGTTTATGAACACAAAATGAATCTAATTGAGATTACATAACCGATTATAAAAGACAGAATACGTGGAATTCTTTGAAGGATAGCTGTAATGCTTAACGATATCAAATTTGAAATACAGTAGCCTATAATCTGATTGCTTGTCAGTAATATCTGAAATCTGAAAATAATTTTTCAGATAAAAAAAACTTCAAAATTTGGCTTAACAATGAAATGTGCAAACATAAAAAATTGTTTTGTTAGAAGAGATATTTTTTTTATTTTTGATGTGATATTACATAAAACATTATTGTGGTCTAAATAATAACAAAAATACATAAAGATACCGTGAAACATGCCCAAAACACATGAGCTCATAAACTGCCATTATCATAATTTATGATCAAATTTAATACCATCAAAAATTGATGTGCATAATGGTGCAACATCAAGAACAGAGCATGAATTGCCCACACTGAATAAACTGTGAGAAATCTATCATTTATATAAGGGGTGATCCATAAATTATGTCACACTTTTTTGCATCTTTTTAAACATTACCCCCATCCCTTGGTCACAATTGTCACAAAACACAAACAACCCACCCACCCCCTAGGTGTGACATTTTGAATGGCCCCTAAAGCCTGTAGATGACATAACTCTCGAACACAATTTGCTTCAACCCACTTTGTTTCACCTGAGAGAAACAGGTTAAAAAATCCCATACAGCGAATTTTCTCATGCATACATTTAAATATTAATTTAAGTTTTAAGTACAATTTAAAACCTACAAATAAAAGTTATGTAACCTTGCAATGACTAGCTTGAATATTTTTAGGGCAGCACATAAAAATGCACTTAATGTAAAAAATTCTTGGTTCAAGGTTAAACACTATTAAATTGATACGTTATAAAGGGTGAAGGTACATTACCGCTTTAAAAAAATATATAGTGGAGTGCACAACAGTCTTTTTAAGTTTTTCAACAAATGGCCCACAAGAGGGCAAGAACTATTTCGATGTGCAATTAGCATTTGGAAGACAGTAGCACACCTGTGGACCCAGCTAGGGTTGGATATGGCCAACTTGGTGCTTCGACAATATATTGTAGCACAAGTTTAGTGGCTTCTACTAGGATAGTTAGGTTAGGGTGTGGTGTACGGCTAATGGCTATGAAGCAGTGGGCCCCATCATGGCCCTGAAGGGGCCCACAAATTGTATGGCTCTGCTATTAACTTATATATGATCCTCTGGACATTGCTATTATGACCGGTCCTACCTCAGTAAATCAGTGGGACCTTGTGTTAATTATTTGTAGCTATAATATATTCACCTTTTTTAATTACCTTATCAAATTTCCCCAAAAACAGATTTTTGGCAAACGGTTCTCGTCTCACTTTCCGTGTTGCCATCAGTTCTTCAGGTGTCTTGGGCCATGGCCCTGTTTGTACTGGAGCTTCATTGGAGTACCTTCTATCCAAGATAGTTGGGCTTGCAAAGACCGGATTCCATCGCATTTGCACATTTTTTGAATAAGCTGCACATCGTAAAAGTGTCTTATTCCTTAAAAACATCGTGGACGTTATTAATTTTGGTGAATTGCTTTTCTAAAAAAAAGAAAACTTCGTGACTAAAAGATGCACTACAACAAGCATAAATGCCGAAATGAATGTATCAAATACGCCGATAAATTTAAAGACACCCCTTGTACCCAGGCATGGGAAATGCTGCCAGATTAGATAACAGCAAGAAATGTAATTTTCCCTATACTTCCACCTACACTTGACAATGGCGCCAAAGTTTGAAATCTTATTAATTTCGAGGAAATTCGTGAAATTGAAAATAATGTTATAAAAATTGTTTTATTAAGATTATAATATTAATTGTAGTGAACAAAACATTAAGATAATAGTTGGCCACACAATTCAGAACATTAAACCACTTTTAAAGTGATCAATAATTGTAGAATTAGGAGATTCTTTGCACATTGGCATTAATGAAATTGAATAAGATGGTGAAGATTCCATGGAAGTACAACTTATGGAATCGCAATTTTCTGAAACAAAGGAAAGTTCAGATGGTTGAGTGTTGCTGTTCTGGCCACGGTAACTCCAAATGACGGATCTGGTTTTATTGTGATTTTTTATCAATGACCGAGGCTGGCGAATGCATCTAATACTTTTAGATTGTCTAGGTGTGGACATTTTGATGGAGCTACGACTAGATCGTTCCTGCTTTTTTAACAATTTAAGTGGAGTTTTACGATAGCTTTGAGAATTCGAACTTGATCGCTCAAACTCATCCTGTATTTCAAAAATGTTATCAAATGGGGGCCGGGTGGTTGGGATATTCACTGGCGCAGCATGTTGTTGATTTACTACTCTATCGACAGCTAGACGACCTTTTTGAATTTCTATTAGATGTTTCTTAAAGTTGCTGTCGATTTCCTTTACAACTATCTCCTATAAAAACGACACAGAAACATCGATCATATGCCAGCTATAAATCGACGTACCATGCAATTATAATTCCATAGATATTACCTTAATTGATGTTGATAACCTATCCATTTTTCTTTCTAATTCCAGATTTGAAGTTGAATTTTGCTTTTTCATTTCAATTGTCATCTGATGAAACCTTGAAAGATGCTTTTGCAATTCTGCTGAAATTGTGGTTTTCAAGGAGCTCATGGCATTTTCGATTTCACGACTTTGAACATTTTCCAATTTACTTTCTAAATTCTCAATTTGGTGGTTTTTCTACATGGAAAGTTAATAATCAATGTACATTTAAAATCCTTTTAAAATTACTACATTGATATGCTGTTTTTTTCAGATATTTAACAAATAGTTGTGATACCTCTTTAATTATATTCTCCAATTCGGAAATTCTTGCTCTTTCACAAGTAGAGACCTGCACTTCATGGGCAAAATTTTCAAACAGTGCCTTTATGTAACGTTGAGCTTTAATTGCCAACATAAAGAACAGATACATGTATTAACATTCATAATTATATTTATTATTTGATTTCCAATGGATACTACTGTAGTTTAGTTAATTGACTATTCTAGATAATAAATTGGGTGCATATGTGCACTACTTGTATCAAAGGTCTATTTCAAATTTGTAACACTGAGATACAAGGCAATATCATTTGATAGGAATGCAAGATAAACGTGAAAGATAAATATCAGTAAAATAATCAATTATACCAATGATACAGATATTATATAACAAAACACTAAATTTCCAGTTGAATTGAACATGTTTTTGCGGAGTTATCATTTACAAATTCTCCCAAGGTCTTCATTGCAAAACTAGAATCATTCTTACTTTCTATATTTGATTTTCCAAACTTCTGATCCAAAGACTCTGTTAACTTTGTCAGCATGTAGTCTACATTTTCACTGAGTTTGGAAAATCTTTCAGACAAATCTTTAACAACATATACCAGCTGTGCTATTTTTTCCCTGAGTGCATAAAATAATAGTACAATTATATCCAAACACTCGATTAATATGAAAGATTTTTAAATTACTTTAAATATATTTTCTCACGTTTCAACTTTGCTTTTTACTCCTTCAATCGCTAAATTTGAAACACTGGACTGTCTGCTCAAGCTACTACTGAGTCGTGAAAACGGCTGCTCCTTTATAAAAATAAGTCTCCTAATTATTTAAAACTTGAAACTGATATTAAAATCACCACAAGAGCTAGGGACACATACTTGTATTTTGTCATTGGCATGTAATTGCAGATATAATTTTGTTAAGTGATTTAATAAATTTATCAAAAACAAACCATGTAAAGGAATTTGAAATTGCATCCTGAATTATCTTCAAATAATCATTCTTGAACATAATTTGATGTTAAACTGTGTTGCCACTTTAAAAATGTGTACCATTATTATTTTATTTATTACCAATGCCAAGGGTGAATACAAAAACTAAATTTTGTCCCAAACTTTTCATCCTGCCAGTGATCACATTAATTTGCTACAAAGTCGTCTATCAATTTAAGAATATATATATACTTGCGAGTTCTTGTAAAAATCTTCTGAATTACGTGATAAGCAATCCCTGGGAGCAGATCCAGTGCCGAATGAGCTTTGGCTAGAAGCAAACGTAGAATCGGACAAGTTTCTCCTAATAATATATATATTTTGTTAATAATAAAGCATAATATCTTAAACTGCATAGCAGATACAAGAAACGGACTATACCATGGATTGCTGTCATATAAACTGCTATTTGACGAATGACTTGGTTGCATTATTGCTTAATTCTGGTATAACCTTCATTACACAATTTATGCATTAACGCCTTATAAACTAATAATGATTTTACCACGAAAATTAAATTACCAATGGAATCGATGTAAACATAGTTGGAACATGGTCGAAAGCTTTAATTATATCACCAACTGAAACGTACCTATAGTATTGAAGAGTATCGAATACAGCACTAGCTCGCTTATCTAATTGCTGTATTATTTTAACAAATTAATATTTTAAAGCAAATATTTAGTTTGACATAAAATTGCAAATTCCCATTACAAGGAAAGTGGGTGAAAGAAACTTTAAAAAAAGAACACAAGAGCAAGAAGAACGAATACAAGATGGCGTCATCATATATCCAGCCAATAGAAATGGTTTGTTATCTACGGAGTCTCTCAAAGGACAGGATTCCAAATTTATGGGGAACATTCGAAAAGTATGTCCACATGAAAACCGTACAGTGGAATCACCGGCCTTTTCTTCTTCAAAAGTAAAGCCGGCTCTCTACGTACATGTTTACGTATATACAAGGATTTGCACACATATGCAAAAAAGAAAGCCCTCCAGGTTTGTTTCAGCCGCCATTTTGTAAATATATGTAAATATATTTACAAAATGGCGACTGAAACAAACCCGGAGGGCAAACTTTTTTGCATATGTTTGTAAAAAACGTGCATACGTACAGTCGAACCTGCCTATCTCGAATTCCATAGGAAGGATTAAAATTTCGAGATAAACAGGTTGAAATGTCTATTGTACAGAATTTTTTTCATTATTGATTATGTATACGTATTAAAAGAAAATACCTTTACGAACGACATTTTTTATTAATTGTTAAGGAATACGTAATCACAGTGGCAAATTTTTTAGCATACCCTCAACTTTGGAAATACATTACATGCATATAATAGTCGTTTAAGGATTTTTGGCGTCTAACCCTCTTTGATTCGATTATCCTCCTAAGGTTAGCAATAGCTGTGAATCCTTCTTGTCCGACATTTTCTTGAGATTCAAGAAAATTTGTAAGAAGTTGTAGTTGGACAAACAAAATTTTGTGTGTGCTATCTATTGAATTAACGCTGATTTTTTTAAATTGAGGCTTGTTTGAAATTCGAGAAACAGAGGTTTTGGAAGAACATATTTCGAGATATACATGGAAAATACACTGAATTTAGATTGTAAAGGCAGGGAATTCCAGAAATTTCGAAATATACAGGGTTTCGAGATAGACAGGTTCGACTGTATACGTACATGTACGTCTTGGTGGCTTTATAATTAATCTGTTCTTAATAAATTTGTTCAAGCATGCTCATTTTTACATTACAATTTATTTTAACCCATTAAAAACAAAACATCGGATGGAATGTGCATGCGCTTTCTTCATGACCTCTCACAAATCAGCTAAAATTAGTTATGCGACTACATTGATAGCTTTATCATAAATCGTCCATTATTTCAGAGAAAACTATATATACGGAACCACAAATCACTTCATTTTTGTATTTGGGTCGATTAGAAGATTTTAATTTAATGATCTAGTCACAAATACACCAAGCATTTGAAAATCAATTAAACCTATTAGCATATGAGGAAATTTCGGTTATATGCCAAACACAATTTTAATAAAATAAGCAAAGCATCCATTGCTATTTGATATTCACGTATTGGAGCATTTTGTTGCCCAACATACGTTTTATTGGCATTCGGTCAGATTTCATGTATGACCGCTTATTTAAAAAACCGTGTAAATACAACAACAAAAAAAGATTCAAACTATAAGCACATCATGCATTTTTCGATTTGTCAGCAGCAGAAATCTTGAAATTGTCAACTAAAAGTTTCTTTACATATGTGGAACACACGTGTGATTTTACAAAAAAAAACATTGGATTGAAATGCAGAAAGCCAGTTTAAAAGCTTACATTATGTGGTGTGCTATTTTGTGGCATCTATTGCAATTGCCACAAATTAAAAATTCAAAAACACTGAATTGATCGCACGTTTTAGAATATAGATCAGTTGATTGATGATGGTGATGGAATAAAATAGCTTAATATGTATGTAAATCAGCAGATGACATACTGTTTCTAAAATCATGACGCATGTGTATTTGATATATCTATCAAGGTAAGGTGACATAAATCAAATCCTTAAAAACGTATTCCATTTATTTTCAAGTGTAATTATGATTTAGTTTAGTTTGCATCATCTGTTTTAGTTTTTTTAGGTGTAGCACCTGGTTTTCTATAAAATAAAAAGGGCAACAAATGTAAGTGACATTTGCTAAATAAATGTACTAGCTTTGTAATATCAGCATTAAAACATTTATAAGTTTAACTATCTGGTCTAAACTTTAAAAAAACTACTTTCAATGTGTACTTACACTTCTCCAGGACGTTTCACAGCAGGACTTGCACCAGCTCGTCCAGTAGCAGGACCAGAACTATCTGCAAACGAATTAAATAGATAATATTTTAAATTTAAAAACTTAACAACATAACATATTACACATACTAACTAGTAAATGTTCAAGTTCATACAAGCTGATATTATGCCAGAGCACTTAAATACTAGAAGGATCTTAGAAGGACTTAAAAGGATCAAAAAAGTTCACAAACCTTGTAGCCACCTGACTTGAGTAGCTGGTCCATAACCCTTTTCATTTCGTGCTGCTATCCTGAAGATGATTGCAGGTTTGGTTGTATGATCAATATGGGCTGAAGAAAGATTGTTGCTGTGAACAGTGCAAGTGGGACTTGGCCCACAATAAACTCTAATGAATGCCAACTGAGATGGGCTGGAAGTCACTGTTTTTGTATCACCCTGTAAAAAAAATATATCAAAACATTTTCGTGCTGAGAGCTTTCATTATAAGCGTGTTAATGGATGGTTGTAGTTTAGAGGCCCAAAGATATCTAAGGCCCTAAACATTGATGGGGAAAGATCCACGCATACAAGTCGGGCGAAGAAAAAAGGAAATAGATATTCGGCTCGATGCAGTACTGATGGAAGAAAAACTAATCTACTGATGTACACGTAACTAAAATAAGCAACGCATATTTAACTAAGACACATTTTAAAATCGTAGTTACCTGGCTTTGTGTTGTAGCGCTACGTACTGCTAAATAAACAGAGTATTCTGTTATCCGTCCAGATGTATTCTGAGGAGCTTCCCAAGACAGATGAGCGCCATCAGTTCCCTACACTCAGTGAAAAATGCACTTTTACAAACACAGTAATTAACCCACAAATAATTGAGAAAATGGACTTAGTGCCAAACATCAAACATAAATACTTTGCTAATTTTGATTGCAGAAGGGGCACCGGGGTATCCAGGTAGACAGGTTTTAAAGGCTGAAACTTCGCTCCAGGCCCCTCTACCACATGCGTTGATGCCAGCAACCCGAAACTTATAAGCAGTGCCAGGAAGAAGTTCTTGCTTCTTCAGGTTCTCCAGCAGAGAAACCACATCAACGTCCTTATGAAATTTATGAGATTGAACAAGAAAAAGTTGAAAATGATTATGTCCAACAAACTGATAAAATAAGATAATTTTATATAATGCATGCAGAAAAATGTCAAACATACATCTTCTTTTCGTTCTCCTGATTCAGAAGGAAGATAAAAGTGTGAGACTATATTTGTTGTGCCTTTGATGATTCCAACATCAAACCATTGGTTCTCTTTCTTCGCGCCTTGCTTGTCTGCAGATTCAGCTGTCCCATCCTGTAAATAAATTCCATTATTAACAATACAACATACTGGCCTATATGATTTTATATTTTTTTATACTTTTCATTAGCACCCTTAAGACTCTTGGAACCTTGCCTCTAGCATGTGCACACTGCTAGTACCTTACTTATTAAACATGCCTATTGGTCAAGAGCAAGTGAAACTTCCATCTTTTATTTGCAATGACTACACTCTCTACAAGCTTACTTTACAACACAAACTCACCATTTTTGACATTGCAGAATTGGCATCAACTCCATTAGTAGGTGCTGTACCTACGTCAGGTTTTACCTCAGGCATTATTGGCGCTGCTACAGGTACTGAAGTATTTAATGGTGTTGTTGCAAGTGTGTTGAGATTCACAGCAGAGGATATTGCAGCTGATGCAAGTGTGGCTAAAGGATCTGTAAAGGCAATGAAACGTGAGTACAACTATCATTTTGAGAGATAAATACAATAAAAATATAGAGTAAGGCTTTTTTGTTATTTAGTTTTTATTTAAAAAAAAATATATTAGAACTTTAGGAATAATTAAACAAACACCTTCCAAAATGGAACCAACTATCATCCTTTGGAGCTGTTTACAGCTAGTACACTTGCCCAACAAAGATAACGGAAGGATAGCAAATTCATAATAGTTTGCAAAAATGACCATAATCCACATTCTTTCTTTTTTTTTTTATTAAGTATTTATCCCCCAATAAGGGAAAACGCCGCTAAGGGATACAGCGCCATAATCCACAATCAGAGAAGCGAGGAATTACCACAAGATTTGCCTAGAAACCACCGTATAATACCAAAAAACTATTTAGAATACATATAGCCAGGGTTTGCAACCCAGGTCGCCTAATCGCCAGGAAGATAACTTATAATCACTATACCATCAATAAGAATAAACACACCTCATATTTGGGATCTCAAATTTTTACTTTGTTCAAATCCAATGAATTATTGCAAATAAGCCACTACCGTTTTGTTAACAAATTTATACTAATCCGCATGTGTTTCCCCTTACCCTCAAATAGAGAATTATAAGTACTATCGAAGTTCATGTAGCCACCAATCTGAATATGACTGCAGTGCAAACAATGACCTGTAAACTCACAAACGCTTGTAAACAACTAAAAAGCACGTCCAACTTTACATTATTTTAATGGACCTGTCCAAACCCAAAGTCCATCCAGATTTCACCTTGGTGACCCTGAACTCATCCACATGAGGACCTCGATTCAACATGTTTTATGGAATGTCAATCAATCATGCCCCTGAAACCAACCGTTTAGGTCTGATAGTACACTGAAGATCAACATAATTGTATCATTTTACCTGAAGAATCAGTGGCGTCAAGATTAGAATCCAAGTTTCCTGTTAAATCTGGCAATCCTGAAGCAGATTGGGTGGATCCAGATTCGCTATCATTTGTATCCATTATTTGGGTACCTACGTATGCTATGGATTGGACACGCGATTAGGAAAATATGCAACACTAAACATAAATTTTACTAATAATACGCAAAAATGTCAGGTTTTAGAATATAAATTCATTTAAACCGTACCTTTATTACACAAGCAAAACCATCAGCTTATACTTCACTTCGAACAAAATTCAAAGATTTTCTTTGTGAAACGACGCGCGTGACGCCTGCAAACGTTGAATACTTTCCAACGTGAAATAGGTTCGCAACGCGAATATAAACATTAGTGGGCTAAAACACGCATGCGTGAAGCTGAAGATGCTTTGATTTTATAATTTTTTAGATGCTTTTGTGGATTTTTATTACAACATCCATGTTGATTCCATTCAGTTTTTACAAGTAATTAGCCTTAGTTTTATTTATCTTATTTGACAAGTGATCATATTATACCTTTACAAAGTGCACAATCAGGTGTAAGTCGTGTAAAAAATATTAGTAGGTACATACTCAATTATCATTAATATGTTATTTAAAATATTAAAATATTTCCAAAATCATTGTTCTACATAAATATTAAAGATTTACAACTTGATTAAAATGCAGTTTACGTTTCACGCATGCGCTTTTAGTTTCCGTGAAACTATTTGACGAACGAAAGTATTTACTAATACACAAAGCTAGTTTTGAATTTCTCACGCTGCATCCCATCAATGGTAAATCGGATTTCATTAATTGGAAATATAAAATGTGCAATTATTTTTATAGATCAATTTACTTTCCAACAAACTTGGTAAATATAGGCTTTTTGGATTTTATCAACAAAAGCGTAAATTATAAACTACGCAAGTGAAACATTACCAGGGGTATTTTGATCCCTAGTACGACAGCACTTATGAAGGGCGCTAGTTTACAAATATGCAAATGCAAAAAAAAAAAAAAAAAGGCGGGAAGATACTTTTAACAAATTAAATGCAATTTCAAGGATCCATCCTACGGCCAATTACCAAAATATAGCTCCAAAACTAATTTAAAAAAAAAAAAAAAAAAAAAAAATTGTTTTATTTTTATAAAGGATTTTTTTTGATTACCGTAAAATTCCCAAAGCTGGCAGAAATTTAAAACAAATTTCCCGATTTTCAAGTTGGTTGGACATCCTGCATTTTCATGATATACATACTTCGTGATATTGAAATCCAACGACTCAGTCCACACATTGTCAATAAAAAGTTACTTTCCTATTCAAACCAAAAATAAGTTTAAAATGTTATGTTGATGGCTTTTCAAAAAAAATCATATATTTGAGAATCACACCCAAGAAAATATTTTATAAAGGGCATAGACTTATTAATGTAAAGATTAAACTGTTAGTCCATTTTATTGGCTTCTTGAAATAGTGTTACCAGCACTAAAAATACTTCCAAAAAGCTCGTTAAACGCACGTTACATAAAATTCATCTGCAACGACATGGACTGGGTTCACTCAAACGTTAATAATAGATCAGAAGATACATACATCCTAAAAACTTGGTTGTAATGTGAAAAAAAGAATATTAAAAATCACAACAAAAGTCAACAATCTTAATTTGGCTTCAAATGAAAATGATTTCAATGATCCATCCCGAATCGTTCACATTAAAGCGATTAAGAATTAGCATTTAACGTACGTGAACAAATTATTATTCGAAATGTATGAAATGAAATATAAAAATCAGTTTAAACTTCTGTCACATTTTATAACAATACAGTTTTTATGCAATTTACTTAAAAGGTTGTAAAATACATAATTTTGGGAAACTCACAAGCTAAAATGGAGGCAACAATGTCATGCAGATTCCCACTTACATGTTTCGTCATGTCCTACATTAATTAGAATTATAACCAAGGCTGGTTTATGTCAGTTTTTTACACTAAGAAGAAATATTTTGTTTAAAACATGCATTAATCAGCTCCCAGAGCTTCAACAGCATCAGATCTTAAAACACCAGTTTGGCAAAAATGGACTCGATTTAGCAAATATAACCTCCAATATAAAATTAAAATACATTAAATGTAAGTTGATAATGCACATCAGAGAATATACAAATAATATTTCGGTGGTGAATACTAAACAATATTTACTGGATCTGGGAAGGATTGAAATTAATGAAAATGATAAGCAATCTACCTGTTCTAAATTATTGTAGAGAATATAGGCATAATGTTTTCATCACAAATCTGTTTGTCAATATATCATGAAATGAAAAATCCATAAATATTGTCTCATATGGGTTTTTTTAAAAATGAAGAAATAAAATCGATAAATGCAGATTATTGAGGACTAATAGGATATCCGCAAAACATACCTGCAATTTACAAAACTTCTAATTGTTCAAATTTATAACTGACGACCTTCTAAAATTGATGACTTTATTCCATCTCTTTTGGATCGCCTGACTCTACAGCTTCTGTAAAAGATTATAAAATAGTTAGTTATACTAAAATTTACTTATTATCACAAATTCAATGAAATAAAACTATTGGCACAATACTAAAGCAAACATGCAACATATTTCTCAAGCCCTTACTCATATTCAAAATTTAATAAATCCATAAACTCATTAAAGATGCCTCTAACACAACAGACAGCAACTTACTCTTCGATCTCACAAGGCAGCATCAGCTGATTTATCGCATTCTTCAGCGGCACATGCTTTTTCTAACTGTACGTTCACATGATACGTCTCAGGCCATGCAGGGATTAATTCTAGATTCGTTTGTTTGTGACATTTGGTCTTGTCGCTAATAAACCTTGCATGTATATGGTAAAACAATGAGGCACGTGACAAACGGTTAGCACCTATTCAGCGAAGTTTCCGATTTGTCAAGAAAACCGCATCGTGTGAACGTGGCGTTACAGCTCTCAGACCAGATCCGGCAAGAAATTTAATGTGGCAATCTGGTTTTCTAAAAATTTAGCTTACAACATGTCATTTCCAAAATTCTCTGTCATCCAAATACAATAAATATACATATATGAATATTCTTTTAAATGGACCCTCTTATATACGATCACAAAATGCGTTAAGCCATCATTGTTCAGGAAAAAAATTTGCAAAGACAACTGGGTGAGGTTAGAACAAAACTATGTTTCAAGCAATTTATTCCAGCATTATAGATCCCATAACCTATAATATGCACATGGACACAGACGAAATAAGTTTGAAATGTTGTTTTAATGATCACCAATTTTCAAAAACAAGTACACGAATAATTTTAAAGAGCCATATAAACATGAATGTTTCCATGGCAATTCATGCTGATTACGATTTCTCAAGTTCCTCCAGGAAAAACGAAAATAATAATGCAATAGTTAACGAGTTTCAATGTTTAAATTTGGTTTTTAAACCAAAATTACGCTTTTGAAGGCTTTAGTGTGCCAAGAGTTGAAAAACACAGATCTGCACAGATTATCGTATCATAGTTTTCATTTACACATGGTATTAATTCATTTCAAAGAAACATTTAAAAAATGACGAAACCGCTGATGGGGCGTTAAGCCCAATAACGAAGTAACTTGAATGTTAAACAATGAATTTGAAATGCACATTAAGCTCAGATTATTTCTAAAAAAAGATTTTTTTCGAAGCAGTAAACTTCCAGCACCGTTTTTCTAAAATTGTTCAAAATGGCTTCATTCACGGCAAATCAGCATGAAGTAATCCCTTACTCAATTTACCATTACTGTAAGCATTTCTATCTTACCTTTAACTAGCTTAGAAGCATAAAGAATGAAGAGTATTTAAAGTCTGTCGTTTAGAAAGACCAACCTTTCAAGAAGGATCAATTTGCAACATACCTGCATTATCCGTTTGCAAATCAGCACCAGTCAACATGCTTTCAGGCATGGCAATTGTAGTTAAACCGGTAGTTTCAGAAAGATGAATAGTTCCTTGATCACCAATCGTTGCATCCTCCGACTGTTCGGTTTCCATTGGTTCAGGCTCTTGTTCGGCACCACCAACACCTAAAACAAACGTCGGACGTTAATTTCTAACCTCCCTAGGGAATTTTTCAATTGTCCAACTTAAGCGTAGAGCACTTTCATTTGAAGCCTTTCCCAATCTTACTTCCCAGAGCTAGCTAGTCTGTTAATTGTGAAACAAATTTCTTGTAATCCTAACTACAAACAACCATGCCTTCTAATTATAGGTCTTAAAATGCCATGCAGTCTAGCAAACATTTAGCATGTTGGGAGAATGTAATTTGTCAGTATGTCTATGAATGATCATCAACTCAGGTCAATGTAAAAAGTGATGAAATATAGCTTACAATGGGTAAAAGAATGAAAAGAGCTGACATGGCGCTTATTTAACTCCTGATAACAAGTATCACTTTGGTACAGATGGATTTCAGAATTAAATCTACACCAAAATAACAAATTCATGTTCATTAGGAATAATTTCCTACATCACAAAGTCGGATTTTTTAAAAAAAATATAACATACACAAGTTGTTATTTACATAGTAATTTAGATTCTTACTAAAATCTTAACAACATTGCGATTCCGGAAATTGTTGATGTTTATTTTCATGTCATTAAATATTTTTTTTTAAAGTTCCAAGCGTGTTTATTCAGCTTTTATTTGTAAAGCAAGAACAGATTTAGGTATATTACAAAAACTATGAAGGTTTCTTAAATCACAAGGAATCAAAGATCCTCATTAGACATTGACAGTTCTATAAATGCAGGGAGTTGTTTTTATTTATTCAAACCAGCAGCTGTCTCTTTTCATCTTAATATTTATGTTAGGAAAAAAGCTCACAAAGATTCAAGTAAGAATTACTTTTGCAAAAGTTCTGCTCATAGAAAGTTATCTTTAATAAAAGTAAAAATAAAATCAAGAAAACGGAGAGCAAAATAAACAAACGGATAAAAAAAATTGAAGCCTTCCAAGTTTTTTTATTGGAAGCAAAAATGGTCACTTTTCGCCTAAATGTTAAGTACTTCTGCATTTCCTTAATAACCATGTCTAATCTGTTTTTAAAGTAATGTTGATTAGAAGAAAATGGCAAAAGTACAGTGTTCACATAAAATAAAGGCAATGTTTAAAAGATCAAGTGTCCATACTTAATTTTAAATTTCAGATTCAAAAGGCAGCCATTTGCTCACATTTCTTGGAAATAAACGTGCTTCATGCCCACAGAAATCAAAGTTGATCAGAACTGATGCAACCTAGCTCCTGTCTCAAGCCATAATGACTGCAAATTATGCTACTGAAAGTGCTCTTAATTGGAAGTCCAGTCTAGCAGAGTCAGCCAACAGCCCTACTCGTTTACTAGCTGCCAAAAAAATGAGTCGTTTGGTGTACCTTGGAGAAGCGTGCCACTCAATTCAGCCAGATTGATCAACTGAGCTCCAGAATGTTCACTGACAGGGATGCTAATCATTTGAGGATCTCCAGGCTCTTGCAGTTCTGTCATCATTGCATCGTCACCACCATCCCCCATCAGGCCGGCATTCGTATCTTCGGTAGGAAGCTCCGCATTCATATTTTCCTCCTGCTGAACCAAGCCTTCCAGATTACTGTGGTCTTCGGGAATGCCCAGCTCTTGTTGCTCAGACTCCCCTGGGTTGACAAGTTCTCCAGCATTGTTAAGATCTTCAGTTTCGTCCATAGGTTGAAGGTGTTCCCCGGTCCCTTCCATGCCTGCCTCTTCAGCTTCGGCATTCTGAACTGCAGACAACTGTTCCATGGTTAAAGCTGCTTGATCACCCTCGACAGCTTCATATTGTCCAAGCTGGTCAGCAATGTTAATCAGGGAGAGTCCAGCAGATGAATGGCCTCCCATGCCAGATACATCGCCTTCCAGTGCACTTTGCAGGGATAACTGCAGAGGGTCGACATGAACAACACCCAGATCGGCTGTTGTCACGCCAGCAGCTCGCAAAGCCTCTGCAAAATTGAAAGCAAAATGTCCATTTATGATAAAATAAGAATTACGTAAAAGAACCTGTCATCATGATAGAACTGATGATTTTTATATGGAGCATCATTACAAGTGAATGACCACAACAAAACACTGGATGTAACAGATAAAAACCAGGAGTCGTTAAATGAAATCCGAATGGGAACAAAACCACGATTATGATTGTAAATATACCTAATGTTTCCGCGCTGACCTCTTCTACACCTGTCAAACCTTCCAGGCTTATAGTTTGCCCTGCGTCCACTGTTGAAACCATTTGCGGTTGAGAAGAAGTCAGGGAGCTCAATGTGGGGGCACTGACAACCACAACTTTAGGTGTGGCACTAGTTGGATGCGTGGTGGCCATAACATTGGGCAATGACTGCGTTAGCAAAGACATTGTCGTACCTATAATATTTAAATTATATTAGAAAGTGTTTACAATTGTGAAATAGAATGGCACTCAATGCTGTCATTCCAAACACTTTCCTGTTATTTTAGAACATAAGAATCATAATGAAAACATGAAAGATTTTCCATATGGATTCTCCACAGATAAAAAAAAAGAGTTAACCATAAAAATCTAATCACGTGATTTACTAATTGTCACATTAGCCTCACAGACTAATTATAGTAAACTACATGCTAAAATAGGATTATTTCGAAAATACATACCAGCTTGTGTAGTTGTAACAGTATTGATTAAAGATGCTTGAGATGCTGCAATTTGTGATTGACTGGAGACAAGTGTTACTGTTTTGGTTTGTCCTTGGGGTGTGGTCATGGCCACAGTTACTGGTTTGCCACCAATAGTAAAAGTTTGGGCACCAGACGACAGCATTCCTTGTGCAGGAACAGCCACAAGCTGAGTTCCACCTGCATTAAGAAGGGTGGCTGTCGATGCTCCCGTCAGAGATTTCGTAGACAAAGAGTATGTTTGCTGCTTGTTTCCAGCCGAAGATACGGGAATCGTGAAAGTCATAGGTGATGATGTCGTGGAAGTTTGTACACCAGCTGTCGAAGCGGTTGTAATGATATGGAAGGTCTGATTTCCCGTTCCCATTCCTGAAGAAACTACAATCATCTTCACTCCGCCTGGAGTGTTCACTGTGTTGACAGTGCTTCCTGCAGGGATCGGGACGACATTAACAGTGGAAGTACCTGTCTTACCTGTAACAAGTGACAAACTAGTGTAAATAATATTTGCCTTATTTGTAACTTTGGAAATTTGAAAAGGATAATGGCATATGTGCTGTTCTTAATGGACAGTCAATAAAAACAGGAAAACAGCATCATTTGATACATAGGGTGCCCCAAAATTCATGCAAGATTTGAATTTTACGCCATTTGTGCGGTCAAGTGTTGCCAACGAAGAAAAAAAAAAGACAAGTGTGACAGCTGACAGTTTAGGGTTATTAAAAATAGAGAGCTAAACGAAAGAACGACGCATTTTTATTGTTCAGCAATATTTTAAAAATAATGCAATTTTCATGCAAAGTATGGTCGGAATAGTGATTTTTCAACACAACATTGAAGTAGTTTGTGAGAGTAATGCCGAGATTTCAGGAACATCTACTCGGCACCGTGGTCAAGAATTGGACATTTCACGAAGCCCTCTCAGCGTATTCTCACGAAAGATTTGCATTTTCATGCTTACAAAGTTTCCCTTCTACAGCTACTCTACATACAGCACTCACACAAACTGTGTTAATGATTTGTATTAAACGACTTGTTGAAGGACGTCCCGAGTGTCCCAAATCACTAATTGATCCCGTCTCCCTGAATTTTGTAATTAATATCTTTACAGTTGCTAAATTTAAATCGCTATTCCGACCATAAGAAAACTTCGAGCTGCAGCTGCCAAACCATTATTTTTAAAATATTCCTCAACAATATAAACGCGTTCTTTCGTGTAGCTCTCCAGTTTTAATAACCCTAAACTGTCAGCTGTCATACTGCCTTTATTTTCTGTTAGCAACAGCTTACCGCACAAATGGCGCAAATATCAAATCTTGAGTGAATTTTGGGACACCCTACATAAAGAATTACTTCTGCAGGCAATATTTAAACAGTTCAAAATTCACTATACTAAGTAAAACCTTAAAATCTCTAAAATTGAGCGATGAACCGAAGTAACACTGGTAGTTATAATACTAACCTTTGCCAGCCTCTGAAATTATGCCTCCAGCTGAAACAGTTTTCAGTTGTGACCCAGTGGTCACCATGATGATTTGATTAGTTTGAGAACCACCCATTTTTGGAACCGTGGTCAAGATTTTTGCAGGTGATCCAACCTGACCGGATTTTGGAGCAGCAATCACAATAGTCTGCAAAAACATTAGTAAGTGTAACGGACAAATCAAATCGGTTAAAATAACATGCCACGTAGTGGATTTGAATAGCATCTGGTATCACTTTATAGCAAGATTTAAGAAAGCTGCCCGTTAAATAATATTTGTTTAGCTATACCTGTTTTCCTAATGAAGATGTTGTCACAACACCAGTCGTGGAGGGCTTTGCAACAGTCATCATGCTAGTTGGTATGGTCTTAAGAATTGTCGTTAAAACCTTTGCTTGTTGCTGCATGCCCTGTTAATAAAACATTAACTTAGTGAATTGTATCATTTATAGTCTTCGCCAAAATAGATAAAACTAAAACGGATACAAACTTGTTGAGATAGTCCAAGAATCGTCGGTTGAGAACTTCCGGCTTGAGTTGTTAAGATGGCAGTACCAGGCTTCCCAAGACCAGTTTGTGTGGTTACCAATTTAACAATAGTTGCACCAGGAGGAATATTTTTGCCCTGGAAACCAAATTCAATTTAAGTATTTTTTTAAAGTTCAAATTCAAGAGCTGTCCTTTTAAGTCATCACAACTCAAAATATACGTACTGTTGCAACGGTCATTCCTTGTGGGGTTTTAACTAATGTTACTATTTGAGGCTGTCCAGTCCCTCGTGGGCCTTTCTGCAAGGTGATGATTTGCTGCTTCCCTGGAGTGCCTCCAACGCCAGCCATAGATTTTAAAATAGTCGCTGGGGCCGCAACTCTAACAGACTGAGTACCAGGACTGCCAACTGAAATCAAATTTCAAAAATCATACAATGGTTCCAAAGATTTAAAACACTGGCAAGCGTATTATAAAGTGCTCACCTGTTCCAGGAATAACTTTAATTCCTTGGGGTGAAACAATGGTTGGAGTGACAACCCTTATACCAGGAGACCCTACCGTGGTTGGCGATGAGATCTTCTGAGTGGCGACTGCGGCTTCAGCTAAAGCAGCCATTCCACTAATGGTTGCAGTACCCGCTCCCTGAAACGTAATTTTATAATACGGCGACTCGTTCCAAAGTTGCCCAACGCGCATACGGAAATAATAACTTAATCCTTACCATAGTCATCGGCTTGATCAGTTGTGTCGCTCCTGAAGTGAGTGCTTTTAGCTGCTGAGCACTTACCGTTATCTGCCCCTTTGACGCCCTAACAACATTGATAGTAGCTGCGAGAACGAAAAATAAATAGTTAATATTACAATGTTCCTCTTCGTTATCAAAAGTAAATCTGCACTAATGAAAATTTAGTACTTACGTCTAACCACTGAAGTTGGGCTAAGAGGTGTCCCTGCTCTTGTGGGTAACCTAATTTGGGCATGTCCAGGAGCTGCAAAAATGTTATGAAAATTCGTTATCAGACAACAAGCCAAATTTTAGAAGAATCATTCTGGTATTTGCCAAAAACCTTCAAACCTCAAAGCCACACATTTCAAAAGCAGTACTAGTAAATCAGAAATGATTTATTTGTATAGCAAGCTTAAAGTTCACTTACTCATGGGTCTTGTTATTAAGCTTTGTTGAGGCAACACCGGTCTAATAATCTGCTGTGGAGTGACTACACTTGCCATTGTCGGCGTAATTGAAGCCGCAACTGGTGTAGATGGAGAAATAATCGGAGCAGGTGTGGTTATTGATGCAGGTACCGCTGGAGTTGTGACCATTGGCGTGAAAGATGCAGCTGAAGGATTCGGCGTAGGGGCCCTAGTGGAAGTTGCTGGTACTGCAGTTGGAACTCCACCCACTGTTGTAGCAGGTGGCATGTCATATTTTTGCAACTGAAGCAAATATGAATCCACTTGAAACAAATAAAAGACATGTTATTTTAAAGCAGTTTACACATTTGGAACATTTTTTTTAAAAGAATAGAGAATTTAGTTTTGCATGTCTACAGAATTCAGATTTTTACAACTAATTATTGCAAAGGCCATGCAAAGAGATTTTTAAATCTTAAATTATGTAAGCAATCAATAAGTTTTCTGTGAGATAGATCAGTCCCATATCCACAAATATATCATGGCATATTCATGTACAAATAAGTTGCATCATTTCAGTCCTACAGTTTCTACATTCAAATGCTATGATGAAATTAATTACATAAAAATTTGAAATAAAGTAATTTAAATAATCCAATTTTTCCCTTCCATTCACAAAGAGACGAAACTATACCTGTTGAAACAGCTCCCCAACACACTTCCAATGTGTTGGTACTGGCTCTAACCAACTGGACCCTGGTGGGCGCTGGTGGCTTTTCTGTCTCCAGAAACCATAAATCCTTGCAACAAACTTGATTATTCCAGGCTTTCCTATATCCATCTCTTCCACTCCAAATATACAGTCGCGTATGAATGGAAACTGAACAGTGTCCGGCTCTCGCCCTAGGCACTGCATCTTCATAGCCATCCATAGCTAGAGGCTCCCAAGACATAGTTTCTAAAAAATCACAAAAACAAATATGGCATTGGCTAGATACAAACATGTAACAGTTGTTCAAGAATTTTTTAACAGATTTCAATTCTATCATATAAAATAATCGAGAAAAGTTGTACAAGTCTTACCAAGATTAAGGCAAGCTAAAGAATTAGTGCATTTCCATTCCTTTTCATGTGTAGCAACTTTGACATCATCCATTACAAGAGGCACCCATCCACCAAACACAAACATTCTAAACATCAGAAATTGTATTTATAAGGTTTGAAACAACATAGAGAGAAAGCATAATTCTATTTATCATATTATAGTAATTTATCCAGAACATCAAAAGATTAGTTTTACTACTGTATTGCTTTCCACAGCACACAAAATAGCTAATCTTGCTACAACAAGGTCTTAACATGGTCATACCAAAAATCTCATTTTGCTTTAATATAAAGGACTATTCTCATTTTCTAAGCGAAATAAAATCATCTACACTGTGATGAACAACGTAGTGTGCACCTATACCTAGCTATACAGCCTGTCGCTACAACGTCCTTTTATAATTATAGCACTTTTTCGATTTACGGATCACAAATGCTTCGTTATACGGACAAAAAACTTGTTAAACATATTGATTCGTTATACGGCCTTTCAGTTTACCGCCAACTTTTCCAGAATGTATCTAGGCTTAAAGCGAGGTATAAGTGTGTATAGCAATGTATCAATAAGACAAAAAGAAAAGAATAAATTGCCTTCCTGAAAGGAATATCATTAAGCACATTGATATTGTATTAAAGAAACAGATCAGTCCCATATCCGCAAATGTGTCATGATAAATACACAGATCAAAAAGTACATTATATCCATCTCATTTTAACACAACTACATGTATACATTCAACTTTAAAGTTAATTGCGCATCATAGATATTTCAAATCAATTAATGGTAGAATTTTGACCCCACTGAATTTTAGATTTACTGTCTGGTGTGAAAAAACAGCTTGCAGATTATCTTTATATTCATAAAACAGATTAAAGCATACCTGTGGCCAATCAATGTTGCAGAGTGTAAACTCCTTGGTAAAGGTGGTGTGCCATGCACTGTAGGTTTTGTCCATGTCATTGTGTCTGGAAATGTAATTAAATAATTAACAAAAAATATAAATTGTAATTTATAAGATAAATGTATGGAAAGGAAGGATGGAGCACGCAGTCATAGTGGAGTCTTGGAATAACTATTCCAGCATCTTCCTTTATTCAAATGTGGGGAAACCTCAAAAACCATAGTCAGAATAGCTGATATGGTCGAGATAAGTACCATCAGGTCTCTTATACGTAAGAAAATGCCGGAACAGTTCATCTGCTGTTAACTGCACTGTGGCTGAACCCTGCCAAGCTTCCATAAAAAACATGATGGCGCAATAGAAATACATACCAACATCGAGCTGCCACAAATCACCAAGTCGGCAACCGCTCATCCCACCATAAATAACTAAGCGGGGCCTTTTCCCATCACTGTCATGATAAGCCACACCGGTGTGAGATTCTCTTGGTGGTGGGGGTTGCCCATACAACACGGGGCAGTCCCAACACATTTGATTTGAGTTTGGTTTCATTTCCAACGTGTAAATATCATTCAAGTATCTAAAAGACAGTGTCAAACTTAGTGCGAAAATTAAAATGATCTTCTACAAATTTAGAGAACTAACTTTAAATACGTGAATAATGTCACAAGGCTTTTTATCACTGAAATTAAGAATTCAAGATTATACCTTGGGATGTTATTCTTTGGATCCTCGCTATCATTTGCTAGACCTCCAAATAAAAATGCTCGATGACCAATCAGTGTGAAGCTGTGTCCCAATCGTGGGCAAGGTGGACTTCCATTTTTTGGTGGCTTGGGTTTCAACCGTTTCCACTCCCATCTGCTTGCTTGTAGCTCATAAAGCTCATTGGAATATTTCCCATATTCCACCATTCCCCCGAAAACCAAAATTCGGGTTCCATCAACCACAAAGCCATATGCTGCACAACCAGGAGGAATGTCCCCTTTGACTGGTGGTACAAACCACTGGTTGGAAGCTAGAGAAAAACAATGAGAAAAAAAACTTTTAAGAATTGCAATTTTTATCAAAGTACAATGACTGTCAAGTGTCTAGACGATCTGTATTTATTAAAATTGATTTAGAAAATGTATTATTTCCAATGGTAAACTTTATGTTTCAAAATAAAGAGATTTTTAGAACAACAAAAATCATGTACTATATATGCCCATGAACTTGGTCGCTCCAGCAACAAATACATTGTGATAAATAAATAATAATAATAAACACTGCGCAAAGACCAGCTGCAAACAAATCATGTTTAGCAGACTGAACAAGCGTAAATGTTATTTCCAAGTCGCTGGATACATGAATCTGGCAATTATCCCCTGGTCTGGAAAGAGGTTTAACCATTAGCACAAAGGGACAAATTGTGGTATTGGTATTATTGATGATGTAATAAAGGACATCAGGCTTGAGTGGGCCCAAAAGTGTAGTAATGCAACTGATTCCACCAAACAATTTAATATTGAACGGACATAAACTAAATCGATTCCATGATGTGAAAAACAACACTGAAGCAAAATCAGAATAAAGTTTACTTTAAAATTTTAATTCATCTCAAATTCACGCTCAATATACAGGGTTGCCACCGATATTTCAAAACTGTCTTGCCTGACTTTGCAGGTCAGTCGCAACCCGGAATATAGTGTCCTTGTGTGCTATTATTTAAAAGTGCGGCAACATCTTTCCAATAATGTTATATAACTGAGTCAATGTGTGTTTTGTGTTGGCACAGGGGTGATCGTAGAAGGGCGTGCAGTTCCAAATACAAAATAACCCGCTGAATCGCAATGGTATTGCATTACTATGGCTACGCCCTATCACCTGAAAACTATTTATTACAAAAAACACTAATCTGAAATTAGTAATAATGCCGGGAATTTGCATGCGGCTTACCACCTAAAAAGAGATTGCATCTGATGATAATTAATTCAAATATTAGTAGTTATTATAAGCAGCTTGCTTAGTCCTATTTAAATTTTTTGAATTTGGCATTTTCTCCCAATACATTTAAAGTTTGTAATTTTCCTTGAATTTGGCGCCATGATTCGAACTAGTCGAAAGGCGCGAATTCAGATTACCTTTTCATACAGACATTTATTTACAAATTCTTTTCTGAAAATAAGTCCGTTACACTTCCATTTTCCTTCAAAATATAATTTTTGCAATGATGGATAATAATTTAAGCGCACATTTTAAGTACACCCTGTACAAAAATGCGCCTTAACTTCCCGCCCAAATTATTAGTGCCCGGATGATGGTATGAAACAATGACATTTTAGGCCTAAATTTCGAACTAGCGTCTCCTTCGTGTTTGCCAGACGCCGTAGCCATTTTGCGGCTAGAATACTCGAGTAGGGCTCCATGTCAAGGGAATAATGCTGGCACGCAGCTTAAACACAAAATTAACCCTAAGTACTGCCACACGTTGTATTCTGTCTATTGCACCAGTCCATTTATCAAATAATAATCTTGATTTAGTGACCAATCTAGAATGGGCCGAAGGCGTCTCGTACATTGGGCGCCGCCATGTTGCTTTTATCGGCATCCACCAACGCGAACGCGCAAAACAATATTTCATAACTAACACAAGAATGCAATGCCAGAATAAGAACCACAAGTTTCAGAACAGCTCGTGGGCTGTTTATAATTCTCACAATTGGAAATGTAACAACAGGAGGGTTGGCAATGTCATTGAGCTTTGCAGTGGCATGGGCACAACAGCCATCTTGGAAAGGGGAGCATAGGACATCATACTGGAAATCAAACTCACCAGTATTATAAACATGAAGCTCGTCCACAATGCCTTCGTTGCCACCACCGAAAACTATCATTAAATCTTTGATTGCGACCGCTCGGTGCCCATGTCGAGGTCTCGGACATGGTCCCGCTGTACTCGTAATTCTTTTCCACTTCAGTATGGGTGCAGCCATCTTGAATTCTAATTCCCACAATGCATCATCCCAAATGGCTAGCAAAACCCGGATGTTGGGTTCTTTTCCCCCATGTCTGGCCTCTTTGCTTCAAATAATATAAAATCCTCTTTCAGGTACTACATCGTATTTGTAGAAGAAAATTGTAAAGGTAGCGAGTTCTGGACACTGAAATGTCAAACAATTCTATACAATTTTTAAAAATGATCAAATTTTAATTTTGTAAAAATAATAACTGAAGAGAAAAAGTTTTGTACTTTTGGCGGGAAATTTTGAACAATGCCTGTAAAACTACAATGGACGATTCTTCTAAATAATTTAAGATCCAAAGTATTTTTTTGTGTTGGATTCAGGTGGGGGGAAGTGCCGACGCCGATGGTCGAGTGGGTTACGTGCTTGCCTCTCGATCCTAAGATGCTGGGTTCGCTCCCAGGTCGAGGT
>JAQGBW010000258.1:0-50708 GCA_034698625.1 Julus scanicus | reverse complement strand
ATATTGAATTGATATATATATATATATATATATATATATATATATATATATATATTGTGTTCTTAACCAAAAACTGTATAACATTAGTTGGGCAGTTTCAAACTTCAGTAATCATGCAGCACTCACTTATGGACCAATAGCTGTAAAGCTCGATAATTCATGCGTTATGATTCTACTGAGGTGATTTTAAATTAAGAAATGTATAGTAGTGTTTATGAATGACGTAAAGGCCCTTGAAGCACAGTCGTGTCCAGTCTGTTTCTCTTAGTTTTCAGCATATTGTCGTCGCCATTTCGGTATATAAACGAGGCGGTTTCCACGCTATTGTCCGTTGCTACGCTGTGACCCTGTCTCCCTGGCCCCCGTTGCCACGACAACGGTGACATCATTGTCATCTCATTAGCATTCAGATTTAATTACCCCCTTTATCCCTGACCCTTCACTGAAAGCCGGCTCTTAAGCGAGTCTTTTCAAGTGACACTGTATGCTTTTGCTTTTGGATTTTCTCTCTTCTCTACTTATATGGCCAATGGATTTTTCTATGGCAAAATTAAAAGAGTAAAAGTCACATTTGCCAAAGAGTAAAGAGAGAGAGCGAACGTTTCGTCAGGGGGATACACGGAGGTACCTTGGGTGTGTAATTAAAGATTTCGATCAGTCACTCTTCCTTCCTTCCTACTCTTGGTTTTAACTATACGAATTTTAACCAGCGTCGCGTGGTGGAGCCCTTTGCATTAATTTATGTGCAAACACTTTTCTTATTTATTCCTCTTGGAATTAGACGAGTGCGGAATTCATTACCCTACCATGAAGACCCTCTTTGCAACGGCTTGTGTACACACTTTTAAATATTATTTACAATAATAGCAGGGTTTTTGCTAATCCTCGGATAAGCGGACAATGCGTGGAAGCTTAGCTCATTTGACAGAGTATCATAAGCTATGTCTCTCTTTTTTCCATGCAAATAGGGTATTACGTATTAAATGAGTCATTTTTTTTCGGTTGGGGTTAGCCTTCCCTCAGACAACAGTTCAGAAAAGAAATATGAAAATTGCAGTTGCTTTAGAAATTCACAGTATTAAGGTGCATTGGAACTTTGAGGTTGGAGTTGAAATTGTACGACGAATGAATACAGAAAAAAAATGATAAGAAAGAAAAAATTGTGTAACTGCATTTACTTCGGATTCCTGCAAATAAAAGGGGGGGTTGGTCCTGGGAACCAAAATCAAATTTGCATTAAAATTATGTACATGCTTTTAAGGTGATGTCTGATGAATATTACAGATGGAAAAGAAATAAAATACCCTCAAAAGATGATCACTATAGTTCCTACATGTACATATCTGAAATTGGATAAGTGGGTGAACTCAGAATTCAGAAACCAAATTTGTACGAAAATTCACACTGAGAAACTTCATATAATTACATTTGCATACGAATATTGTAATTAGAAATTGTGTTAAGTTGGCATACAATGATTGAAACAATAATTGAACAATAATGAAACAATAATTGATACAATAATTGAAATCAAAAATTGGGTCTTTATATATCTTCCTGAAGTTATATACACACAAAAATTGTATTGAAATGTAGCATTACACTGCTTGTCCTTTAAAAGACCAATATATGCAGACTAACTGCTCTACAAATTCACATGCAGACATGGCAAAAGATCTTCGAGCGTCCAAAAGAGTGAATATATAAGATGTGGTCACGTCGTGGATTAAAATCCCAGACTAAATTCTTAAATCAATGGCGATTTAGCCTTTTAGGAATTTAGCATATAGGAGTTTACCTATGCCGTGACCACACATTTTGTTGCAAATTTAATGATTGTTGTTTTGAACTTTGAACGCCATCTGTCGCCTGATTCCGAGTGTTAAGACCCCATGCAAGTGTTTGCAATCCATTTAAGTGTCGGATAATTTCATTTGCCGGAAGTTGTCGCTTGTCTTTGGCTCTCTGATTGGCTGACGCCAAGCCAAGAAGGAGCAAATCCGCTTTTGCATTTTGTCATTTTCATCATCATTTTCTACACTAGATTTTGGCATTCCTCGACCGCTTTAGTGTTCAACAAGATAGCTTAAAGTGAAGTTTGTATAAGGTCTTTTTAAGTAATTTAACATCGCTTTTAAAATTACTTGTACATTATCTCTTTAAATTTGCCAGTATTCGATTTTTTGATTAAAACCTACGAGTCCAACGAATTTTCTTTTGAAACTTATTGTTGAAACTTTTAATAATGGTGTTGTTCAGATATGACTTATTACATGGAGCCATATTTGACCATATATACACATTTTCCAGGTTAGAGATCCTTGCCTGTATGCATGTTCACAAAGTTATATGGTTAACATGGCTCACATCTCCAATAATAAGAAAATAATTGTGATTGCATGGCATATTTTAGCCAATCAATTGGATATTTTTGTTTAATATTTGTCCGCTGTGTGGCATTAGAAGCGCTACATGGAAGCTTTAATAGGAGAGCTATAGTACGGCGCTCTCGTTGCTGGCTGTCATTTACAGTGCGATAATTGTGATCCCCAATTTGGTAATGCGGGCGGCAGCGATGGTAGACCGTGTGCACAGCAGCGAGAATCAGCAAAGTGTTTGGGGTTGTAATTGAATTAATTTAGTGCCAGCGATTCTTCAGCTTCCCCATCAGATTTGTGGGGGAACAATTTGAGGCAATAGAGAAAGAGAGAGAGAGACACCAACGGCGCTCCTGCAGCTTGCCACGCTAGCTCGTTGGGTGTATCAAGCGGCTCATGTTTTTGTCATTTGCAACAAATGATAATCTGCTTTTTCTTCTACTGCTACATACACGTACATATGCACAGTTGTTGCTGATTTACTGATTCCATAGAAAAATTGAGTCCAATATACGTAGCGCTTTTGTGAAAAGAAATACCAAAACTAACATTAGTGTTCTTGGAGGTTTTTGAAAAATCTTTGGAAAGATTCATACGATGTGTAATGTTGTAATAGTACTATGAAGGCAATGGCATGTTTCTCTAAATGCAATCTATTATTGCCATACGTACTATGATGAGACTCAGACAATTATCACGCTAAAGACACAAAAATGATATTATCACATGGTTGTTTTACAAATAAACTACCTTAAAGTAAATCTAGATAATATTTATTCCATTTGTTTTCAATTTTTTTTTCTATCTTAGTTCATGGCTAGATCGTAAAAGCATTTGTAAGCATCGAAGTTAGCCGTAATTTATGCCAAATAGCAGGAAAATGTTATCGTTTGCAACAAGGTATACTGTTTACTGTAACAAAAAGGTGTCTGGAGCTGCATGCACATTTGCTATGCGTTGGGTTATCCCCTGTACGAAAACCCGCAAACACGAGCGCCATCTACGATGCAATCTATGCAACTTGCTACACTTCTGATTACAAGCTACTCAATTAGAATCAGAATGTTTCATTGGGCCTTTGTGCAAAGTGATGTCACGCTAAAACAGAATACCTCGGTCAAGTGACCATGTTTCCAAGAAAAATTATTTAAATCCGTCTTTGTTCCTAATTTAAACCAAACTTGAGCTATGTTATTTGTTCTGAACGAACATAAACTTTCCATGGTGATTTTGTAAGGGCACTATTAACCTAAGTCGCATTTTCGTCTTCATTAACGTAGTTGGGATGAGTTTGCCATTGGCATTCGTCCTGTCTTTCTCAGTTTCTCGTCTAAGTCTAACACTGTCTGTCGTTCGACTGTTCAACGTTATGGAAATGTGAATCAGTTTAATTATTGGACTTTGGCGCGATTAAAACACTAATTAGGAGGTCTTGCCGAGAGATAAGACTTTGGCGAGAGGGCTGCATTCTGTTGATTAGGACGTAAGCTTCCCCCTCTTGACAATAATTTGTAAGGATGAGGCCATTGTCTATGAGGAATTAAAGCCTCCCCCCCTCCCTCAAACATTGCATATAGGGAGATTGAGCTATTGCCCCCCTGCCCCCTCCCATACTCTCGGATGCATCGTGCTACAACGAAATGCAGAGTTTTATCAGTGTCATTCTGACACATGTGATGGATGGTAGGCCTAAGATCTCGCCATATTAATACGCGAGCTGAAGCAGTTGAGCCGTGAAACTGCGTTGCACGAACACGTTTAACCATGGCGACCAGAATCTTGACTCCATTCTGCTGGAAATCCGCTTTGCTGCTTCAAATTTGCCATATTTTTTGAATCAGGGGACATCCCGTGCTAAACGCAATTCAATATCCGAGAGGGAGGAAGCCATGAAGGGAAAATCTCGATTTCGATAGCCCTTTGCTCTGTCGTCATTAGTTTTGATAAAAATCCACCCTCGTTTATTACAGTTTCGGTAATTAAAAAATCGATTCTGGGGTGATTGCATGCCTCTTGATTCCTTTGCTCAGCGCGGATGCAAAGCACGATTTTCTTAATTATTTCATGCCAATATACATGCAGAGGATATATTTTCTGAAACACATCAGCAATTTAATATCTATGCATGTAAAGTAGCTGATTATGAAGCTGGTTGTCCAGCAACCTTGAAAATCGGGAAATGTGCATGGATTTGTATCGCCTTGGAAATGCTGGGAATTATGCTTGGAATCTGTGTTAAAAACTAGTTTATGCTTGAAATTCGTCTTAAAGACTAGTGCATGCTTGAAATTCGTGTTAAAGACTAGTTTATACTTGATATTCGTGTTAAAGACAAGTTTATACTTAAAAGACTAGTTTATACTTAGAATTCGTGTTAAAGACTAATTTAAGCTAGAAATGCTTCCTAGGGTCAGGAAATTTCCGTTAGTATGAAAAATATTTTATAAAAAAATAAAAAAACAAAATTAAATTCTCTAGAAAATTGAAATTCTTGAAATATGCTTGATATTTTACAGGGTATCATAGGGTATTATAAATAGAATTAAATCGAAATCATTGACATCTTAGAAAAAATATAGCACTGAATTCCAGAAAATTTTATAGGCAACTTGTGATAGGTTATAGAAGTGCCATGCCCATAATAAAATTAAACAAAATGTAGTAAATGAAAACTACCAGTACATGTATCACCACATAATTACTGTTTCCAGGTATATCTGAACTTATCAAGTGGCTAAGTCCAAGCTCATAATTATCATTTTTCAAAATCTAGCTCTATCAATTCTATATATATACTTTTAACTCCCTTTCCATGTATATTAGGGGTCATAATCTCCATTGTGTGTTTTGTACCACATTCTGTATTCAAATAAATAATAATAATAATAATAATAATAATAATAATAATAATACGATCAGATGAAATTTGACGATAAATGTGCTATTTCATGGGTGACCATGTTTTTGCCAGATACAATTTTGTACTCCACAAAACCCCTCAATTATGAACTAAGAATGGGTGGAGGAGTGATAGGTACATGTCTATCACAACATTAGCATACATTTCTTAAACTTATGGGAACAACTTAACATTCAATCGAAGCGGAAGTAATGTCTTTATGTCCTGTACACTTCAAACTTGTAGTAGTCTAAATACGAATGCATTTTTCAGTATGAAAGGTTTTCGAAAAATCCCCTCCAAAGAAGCACTCGTTATGTTTTGACCGAATTTTCACTCTTCTCTGGCTCTTTAATATGAAAAGTGGGCCCATATCCCGGACTCGTAAATTAAACTGCTATTGCACGCCGTATAAAATATGGCTCGCCTTAAATCCCCCCTTAACCATCCAACACATCCCACATCCTTCTTAAGTACAACGCTGCAGCTATAGGAAAATTGATTTGAATTTCATATTATAAGGAGAAATCTCTCTCTTGCCAGCCGCCTTATAGAGCCGAGGAGGAGAAGAAAAAAAATAATAATGAGAATGAAGACATAAAGAAAAAGTTTGATGCTAATGGTTTAGTGAGGAACAAAGATGGCTTACCCCAAAGATCGTGAGTGACATATGGCAAAAGATAAGTTTTCCCCTCGCACTTCTTATGCCTGATGCCATATAAGAAGATATTAGAATATGGGAAATAAGATGATAGGATTACACGTACTATATAACCTATAGAGGAGACAGGTCCCACTATTCGACGGTTCCTTCTTTTACGACGCTCTATCTGCCATGGACTTTGCCATATTCATTAAAGTATTTCGATTTGGGTCTATTTTAGTCTGTATGTATGGTGATACACGAATTTGCATATTATGTACTTCAATTCAACTCAGTACCCTACACTCAGAAAATAAATACCATATGGGGTGGGGGGTTCCAAAACCATGAAACGTGCAAAGTATGCAATTCTGGTTATGATATTGATATGAAACTAACAATTTGGCTTGACCCATGTTCCATGTTGACCAAATTGAAGATAATAGGTTTGGTATTCCGTTTTGTACTTGCAGATTATTTTGAAATACATTGTAAAAAACGTATTAATAATGCATTTGGTTATTCCGGATTTATGGCTCGTATTAACGAGTTGTGGGAGGGAGGTTTTTTAGTTCCATTCAGCAACATTGTAACCAATAGAAATACGATGTCCTGATTATTCTCATTTCTGATATGATGATATTTTGCTAATTTATTAAAACGTATTACAAATTAAATGGGATCGTATTTGTATATATTCATATATACGAGCAGTCATCATTATACGAATTATATTGGATGTGGTCATATATTGGAACCATTCGGTTTATATTCTGGATTGGTTAGTATATAGCATTTATTTATTGGCTATATATGGCAAAGTGAATTCGGTAAGTGAATTCAGTATATATAGATCATTTACCCCTCTACTTCCCACCCTTAATATTACCGGGTGTTTTTTTTTTCCAGGGTTTTACCCCCTCTTAAATCCTCTCTCACTTTGCTGCAGCTTCTGGAGCTCCTCTCTCTCTTTTTCTCTATAATGTATTTTATGATTGTTCCACTTGAACATGCTTGATTGCAATTTAATACCGGTATCAGGGAAAAAAGATGCCTGATAGCTCATCTATAATATGCAGCTTATAGAGCCTAAGAAAGTCTTATTAAGTTTGAAGACTGAAGCTACTTATGCTTCATTTTGTCATATCCATAGCGCACTCTCTCGCTGCCTATACCGTATGGATATGTAGTAGGATGATACTTCACATTTCTATGTACCATATCCGCTCATGGTGTCTTAATGCATAATATGCCTGCACGGCTTCAAATATATTACTTTTATTATTAGCGATTTCTCGAAGCATTTAAGAGTTAAAAATCCCTCGTCTCTCCATCTCTCTCTATATACGAACGAAGGCCCTTGAGCGCGCAATCTGGCTCACTTTTCATTTTTTAGGTTTTGCTTAAGTTGGCCTTAAGTGCACCCAACTGCTCCTACCTGATTTATCAAATATTCCAATTTCTTCTTTTCTTTTAAACTGAGCTTATTGAGAAGTCGAGAGATCGTTTCTATAGCATCCTGTGGGCGTATGTGTTAAGAGCCCTTCATAGAGAATGGAGTGATGGCACTTATGCGACACTCCGTATGATCGTGGTTTTATAGGGCGGGGAAACCAATCAAATGATGATCGGTTATATTTTGGTAAATTGGCATTCGTAAGATTTCCTAAATCCCTTAAGTTCTAGGAAATCTTTCAATATTGGACAAATTATATTTCAATCCCTTAATTGTCTATACTCATTCAGATTTGTGCGAATGTTAACGTGTACCAATGTGTAGAATTTGAGATTTTTCTAAATGAAATTTATGTAAGGTGTTTCCAATTTTATGGAAATATTAACAATTCTTTTGAATTTCTATATAAATTGTGTATATATATTTCAAATCTTTGTAAAAACTTTATGAAAACTGTATAATTTTTCACAAACTTTAAAAATTGAATAATTAAATTTTGGCGATAAAAAAAATATTTTCACTTTAAGTATTTGCAACTTTAAATTTTTAAAAAGTTTTCATTCTAAGTTACATAAAGATTAAATTTCATTCTATGTAATAATGGAAATTGTTTAAAATATGAAAATATTGAAGTTGAATTTCATGGGCACCCTGAAGCTGGGTAATTACCAAATAGTTATTTCTCCGAATATATGGCATCAGTATTTTGGAGTTTCTTTTCGGTACACATTACTAGGATGATTTTCTTAGCCAGACGTGTCTAATAGGTCTGCAATTTTATCGGCGTGGTAAATTTCCAGTGCCTCTGCAAGTAAAATTTCAAAATTATTTTTTTTCTTTATTAAAGGGCACAATTTATTTAGTTATCACCACCTATTAGGCGTTTCATCTTTCTGCATTTTCTTAATAAACTGTGTCGTATAATGTACAGTTATCCAAAGGACTCACTTTTATCTCCACTATATATAAGATGCTGGTTTTATAGCCAAGTCAAGATTTGTTTTAATAACAGTCAAATGTAAAAAAAGGCGAAAAGATGCGTGCTTTTATGATTAAAGTTTTAATTTCGTCTTCTTAGTCCTAACGTTGATTTTTTTTTTTCAAACTGCGTATGTATTTTATATATTACCAAAATTTGCCATCTGAAGTAGAACGAATATTGTTGATCAGGCGTGCATCGAGTTTGAAACCACGCATATTTGTGCACAATTTAATATGTACGTCTTCACACTATTGCATTTATTAAAATTTCTTCTTTTTTTCATCACTATACGCTCTGCTGATCATTACTTCGACTAATTCAATATTTAGATTTAGAAATTTGACATCGCATCCCTTTCGTGTGTATTTCTTTAATAAATCTTTTTCTCTCTCTCTCCCCTTACAAACCCATTGTCTTTATTGCTTATCCCAACATTTTTACCCCCAAAAATGCAAATTACAAATTACTCTATTTACTACTGGCAGTCTTGTGATAATTAGATTCAACCCAACCCCTCTATTCTTCCCAGATTGAATCGTAATCCTTTACAGCGTGTCGCTTTCACAAAAAATAGTAAAGGCGCTGCAATTTCACAACAACAAAAAAAGACAATTATCCTTAGATAATCCAAAGAGGAGCTGACATTATACCCGAAACGACTTGAGTAAGGTGTTACTCGACGTTAATAGTGAGAAACTAATCTGAAAGACCTCAATTGCCTTTATATAATGTATAAAATGTGCCTAAGCTCGTATTTACTTATGCAAATCTTATAATAATTTTATATAGGATTTGCATAAATAAATACGTACGAATTCGTACAAATGTGGGCTGAGATTACCTTAATCGATTATTGGGCATGCGTGTCCTTTACAGTTTTTAAGAAAAATTGCAGCACGTATATTTTATATTACACATGGCTCGGATAATCAGGTTTCTACTGTTTACTTGTAAGGGCATCAATGGCGAAAGTCAATATTTGCAATACTTATTTTTGGAAATTTGATCTTTGATTTTATAAACAAATAAGTATTGCTTTTCATTAGGAGAAATTGGGATTGTTTAATAGAAAGTTACATTATTTCGTGTTCTGGAATTTTCTTCACCCAAAATGGTGGCACGATGTAAATGTTACCAGTTTTTTTTTATTAAAAGTTGGATTCAAAAGTATGGTTCGCACTATAAATAAATGCGTGAATAAAGTTTCATTTGAAGAACGTTTAAGCCTGGAGCAGTTGAAGGACGTGACATATATTTGACAACGTATTTGCCAACATTGACACGGGCCCTTGTGAGCATTGGTTCCACCGTAAAAAAAGAAAAAGGACCCGAAAAGTGTTTCTATGAATGTGTCCTGCTTTTATTTATGCGTGTTAGGTGAAAGGTAGGCATACCACAATGCATGTTGAAATGATTTGTTGGTGCTGTTTTCAATTGTGGGCAGTTTGCATGGCCGCTACACACGGGGTGGGGTGGGGTTGGGAAGAAAAGACACGTAGCATTTCGGAGGGCAATGTTAAAAGGAGGGACGATGGGGGGTGAAAAAAAGGGACACTTTTCCCAAATGAAATTTGTGCATACCCCATGCAGGCAGGTACAAAAACATGGCATTTGCATGATGCGGAGCTGTACGACTTAATTCACGTCTCCCTCGCTGACCACCTTTTTGGTCAGCTCGCAAGAAACTGTCTCGTTTTAGGTGCACCCAGGGTGAGGGGAGGGGGGTGGGGGATTTCAAAACGAGCCCCCACGAGCGAGGGATGACTGGTGGTGAGAACCTCAAGAAAATGTCGTGGTCAACTTGATCGTCGGACTCCTATCGGTTGGCAAACCACTCAACCAAGTGGTATGTTTCTCTTGTGCTTTTGTTTGAACCCTAGTCCGCAAAAAAAAAGCTTTTCACTCACTAGCCTTCGTTATATATACGATACGAAAATGTTTCCACACTCCCCAGCTTCTTAATAGAGACATAGGGGGCTAATGCTCATTGAGTGCCTGTTGATGGACACTCGATGCAACTCTGTAGCGCCCCCTGTTGCTATCTTGATGGAACTCGTTGTAGCCACCAAATGACTGGATTTCGGGACAGGTGTGCGAGTGTGGGGTAATAGCCGGCCATCGAAAATTCACACTTTGGAATGTGAGGAAATGTCTTGCTCAAATGTTGATCACTTTTAATTAGTAACTTTATTTGCATTGATTAACAATTTGCTGTACTACCAATGGTAATTTGAAAACCTGGCCCTATTGACACTCCTATTGACGTTACAATTTCACTGGAAGACGGTCAAGGATGCCAGTTAGAACCCTTGAACCAAAAATTATTTTATCTAATTACTTGGAGTAACTTGATTGTATCAAAACATCAAAGTTCATCAGTTTGTGCATGACTATTTAAAATGATGGATGGCTGATTGACCAATTGCTGTTTGTTTACTGATTGGTAACAAATGGCTCACATATCATCGGTTCGGAAACAGTGGTCTCAAGGGTTTTGTACCAACTGCTTGTCACCATATAGTGGCCCATGTATTAATAAAGATGGCGCCAGTGAATGACTAACTTAGTTTCGTACATCCTGTCAGGGCGACTATCAACAAATTATTGTTAGCAATTAGTGGCAAAATTGGGTCCGCCGATAAGTTACAATTGTAATTTACCACTAGTTTATCAGTTTGCGACTGCTATATATATATACAATTCGATTCCATTAATTGGACTAAACATGTGGAATTGCACAAGTTATCCTCAGTAAGTTTAGTCAACAGTGCTTTGAAAGTCTACTCCATTATTGTATATATATATGTTACAGTCAATGTGTCAAATCAGCCAATGTGTAAAATGACTGGAAATACAAAATGACTGGTCACATAATGACACACGATTTGGACCGGACCTAACCTAACCTAACCTAACCTAACCAGCCAATAAGTCAAATAAATAATCAAGCGAAATTTTCAGTCATTTTGTAAAAAAAACTGCAACCTGCAACTGCTTATACCTAATCAGTCGTTTTGTAAAATGACTAATTAGGTCAGTCATTTTACAAATTGGCTAGCTTGACACATTGACTGTAGCATATACATACATAGATTCTCAAACTTTTCTAGACTTGTACCATATAAATGTCTATTATTTTACAGTTTACCCTATTTAGACCATATTCAAATTGTATTCCAGGGTCATTTTCAGTTATACATCGGTATAATTTGGACCAAAGTACGAGTTATTATCAAAATTTAGCAGTACATGGTTTGTGAAACCAGTGTGTATTGGACGACCCCCGCGTCGTTTTAGTAGACTTGTGTCGCCCTCAAAATGAGATTTTCTCATTTTTTATTATTATCGTTCTAATGAGAAAACCCGCGTAATTTTTTTGTAACCACTGAAACGTTTTTTTTTTTCTAAAGTGGAAGTGCACATCCGAATTACCGCACATTCCGCACTAAACGTTCTCAACCAATGAAAGGGTTGGTGTAAAAGTGCACGTAGGGAGCCATTGCTGAGGCTGGGGTAATAAGACGGTCGGCAATTGAGATGATGTATCAAAATTTGCATCTCCCTCAAAATGGCTGCATTTTTAGGGGTGGGGTAGACGAGGAGTTCACCATAGTCGTACATCTACATAAACCTTAAATAGGATGGAGTACCGCAGTGCCCAATGGCATATAAAAGATGCCTCCCCACCCCCACCCCCCTCCTCGCCCTCTTGTAGTATAGAGATGAAAAGATATTATAGGCCGTCCGTATGCCGTGTTAATTAAGTTAGCAGTTTAGCACCGAGGTCTCTCGGCAAGATTTCTCCATCACTGTGTGTATCTGCTCGCATCTCTCTCATTAGTTGCCATGGCAACGCAGCATCCCCGCGTTTGAATTCTGCTCTAATATCGTTTGATTATGTGTGTTTGGAGAGGGTTAAGAAGGTCGGGCAAAAGGGGATGACTGCATGGGATTTAATGGAAATGGAGATGAGAGGGGTTAAAGGGGGAAGCTGGGGAAGGGTTAAAAGAAAAGGGTTTTTGGTGGCGGCAGTGGTGAGTGCGTGGAAAATCTAAGCAAATGCCCTCGTTACAAGGGGCCTCGCGCTCTCTTTGTTGGCGTTTTCTCATTGAGACCGAATAAAAACAAACGCTCTTGTTTTCGACTCTGGAGGACCTGATGTCAGAAGCACTTTGCCAGAGCTTTTTGTATCGGCCAAATCTTTGATCTTTCTCCTCGATCGGTGAAAAGCCAAATCTTTGATCTTTTGCGAGGATCTCTTACATACATCTCCTCCAAACTTTCGCCTTCTGCATGGGGCCAATGGAAGATGGAAGGGGAAGATAAAGACCAGCATGAAGTATACACGATGGGGTCCAAATATTGGGTCCAAGAAGTAGCGGAGTAGACGGAGTTTGGGAGTTCTTGGAATAGATTTCCCCAATGGTACATTCACTACCCCATGCATTCTACACTTGAAATGGAAGAGGTATAGGTATAGACCCGCATAAAAGATTTGTGTTCAGGGTCAGAATATTGGGTTATTGAAATCAGGTCCATGACATTTGACGTCTTGGAACGTGGTCTTAATGTTGCCGATGACGTTATCTAATTGAACCATCTAAAGGCCTTCATTCCAGTTCTCTAGTTCAGTATTTGTCACTCCCATCAATGCATTCAAGTAGACGAGGGCAACTCGTGCATGTCCTTTCATCTGCATTGGGTATGCGAAACTTTGAAAAAAAAGTTTTATTCAATTACATGAAGTTTTTATATCCATCAACAGCTTTTTGGAGTTAATAGTTTGCTTTTAAGTTAGTCTTAAGTCCACTTAAGAAATCCTGCGAGTTTATCAACAAGAATGATGATGAATTCACAGCTTCGCATAATCATCTTTTTTTGGTTGAAAGCTTTTGGTTAAATTTTGGAAATTTGATAACCAAATTCAGCAGAAATTTACAGTCACTAATAAAATACATGTATCATGGCAAAAATAAAAGTGCAAATCGAGAATTAAGGCCATAATTACCAATAGTTGGTAAGTATCCTTAAGGAATGTTAAGGAATGGTTAAGGAATGTGAAATACATAATCATGGGTAACAAAGAATTTTTGTTTAAGAAGATCAGGGACAAGGCTTGTGAAAGAATCAAAAGAATTTACTATGTTCAATAATCAGAAAGGCAGATTCAGAATGTTTGAAAACATGTCTGAAAGTGTGCTATTGCAGAATTGGAAACAATCTACAACAATGGAAAAAAAACCTGTTTTCTTAAATGGAAGGTCCATCAGCCATGAATAAACAGGTCAGTTTGAATTAGGAAAATTAGAATAAGTTCAGAAATTATAAATTAAGAATTGGTTTGTAAACGACCATTGGGCGGACTGGTCCAGCTGTGAACTTAACCGATGGTTTAATCATTAGACATATGTTAATGACTTCTTAGTAGTTTTATTAAACTAATATAAAAGCTATTATTATTGCTTTTAATACACATTTTATTATTATTGAACCGTTTTTCACTTAGGTATTTTTTTGGAAATTTTATTTATATTTTATAAAAATTAAATGATGGCTTTATACAGTAGAATCTGTGTCATTCTTTTATGTAAGACGAGTCTTGACGTGATATAAATTTCCCTTCAAATTTACATCTATGTAAATTCTTCAAATTTGGCTTTTCCAAATAATGACAGTAGTTGTGTGTGTTCAAAGTCCTAGAAACCAATATTTTAAGACCCAGTCCGCTACTGACCATTGTTGTCATTGTCAAAGAGCGAGGAATATCGTGAAAGTAGGGACAGGATTTTCATCCAGTTCGAAACTTGGCCCCCCAACGATGCTGTGCCGCAATTTTTCACGGCACCCATCAGATGGCCCTCGTCGGAAGTGAGAGAGTGTGCGCGCAGGATGTGGCAGGAGGAGCTCCTCGCAGCCACACAATTGCATTTGCGGTTCTCCGAAGCACAAAACCAAGCTTTTCAAAGCATATTTCCGTAGGACTTTTTTTTCTTACCTTGCAAGAATAGGCCGCTCATCTTAGGGCTTGATGAAGATGAAAGATGCTCAGGATTCACTCGCTGATGAAGATCCTCCAACGCGCCAGTAACGGGAAAGTTGATTGGCCCTTCAGCCGTTGATCACGTGACAAAAGAGTTCCGGGGGTAAAGTTGTTTGGCAGAGGCTCCGGGTCAAAGGTCAGGCAGCGCTGTATCCTGAAGCGAGGGCGAGTTGTCCACTGCTGACCAGTGTCCACTAGTGCCACTGCTCAACTGACCGCTGCTACGCTGCTAAGGATGTTGCAGCGGCCACTTAACCCCCTCCTTCGGAGAGCATTTTTGTCACTAGCATACACTTGATTGGAGAATGTATCTGCATAGATGCTAATGAAGCTGCTCATTAGGAGCGCCGTAATGATTTACACGTTAGGAATTGGCAGAAGCGCCGTAGGAGGCGCGAGACAAAGGGGGAGGATGGGGGAATTGGGGGCAATTAAGTTAGGAGATTAACCGTAGTGGAAATGATGCGAGCTCGTATGGCTTGTCCATTGCAAATGTTCGGTTGCATTACTCTTTTTCGCAAAATCCCCCTCTTTTATCTTCTTGGTAGGATCGTGGTTTTCGGATTTTTCGGTTGATTTTGAGGCCTGGAAAAAACCCTTGAGGTTTCGGGTCTTGCTACTGTAATCTGCGTTTTTTGGTCGTTTAATCGTGTTCCTAATGATGAATCTGGTTGACGATGCAGTGTTTGGCGAATGACAAATATAAAAGTGCATGATGTGCAGTATCACCAAATTTTACGTTGTGAATAAGTCCTCCAGAGAAAACAATATGACTGTTTTTTTATCTTGGTTTTAACCATATTGGCTGAAAAATGCGATATACACATCAGCTACATACACATCAATATTTGCGATTTTTATTAATAACTACAATAAATAAATGTAACTCAATACAATCACGTTACATATAAGCATATCATGCAGCACTAAAAAAAAAACCTTAAAAGTTTATATCATGATTGTCTGAAAAGTGAAATTAATGTAGTTTTTTACTTCAATTCAACTCAGTACCCTACAGTCAGCAAATAAGTGCCATATGTTAGGGGGTCGTAACCAATCATTTCAGGAGAATGCTCCTATGTCAGTAGCGACTTAGACATCATTGTTAAATTGAATTTTTACTAAATCTGGACTTTTGCAAGGAAGCCTATTCCAATGTTTTTTAATCCCAATAGGTTTATATGTACACGTTAAAGCAGAAGCAGGATTATGTTAAGATTGCTGTTATACAATTAACATAACATTCAAGCATAAATTGGATTTTTTTAATATCCATAACTGGTTTCCGATAGCTAGCTCAGCTTTTGTTGTCTACCCATGACCATAATGTGCCTGTTGAGTTGCTCGTTGGTGTTGTTGGTAGTACGATTGTCTAGCTTTTTCTTGTATTTCAAGATGTACTCGAGCTACCTTAGCCTGTCCATTTGCTTCCGCTGCCGCATTGTCTATAATTTGCCAAATGTTGCTTCGATGGGATGGATGTACTCCCCTCGCTTTCCTCTGATGGCTTTTTGGATTTATTGGATTTGCTTTCCTGTCAGCTTCACTCGTTGGATTTGTAGTGACTTTACTGGCATCTGCCTCCTTTTCATCACTGTAATGCATCGCTGATTGTTTCTTGTTGTCTTTTTCTACGAGTCTTGCCTTCACATCACTTCTGCTAGTTGTAGCTGCTTGTCTTCGGCGATGTCCACGATTCTGGTGCTGATTGTAATACTGCTGCCTTGCCTTTGCCCGTATGTTGACGTACAACCTCGCGGTATCGGCTTGTAAACTGGCGTCTGATGCGGCATTTTGGATAATCTCATCGATATCAATGTGATAACCCCTTCTCTCGCGGTTATGTAATTGTGGTGATGGTATTGTTTCGTTCATTTGTTTTTTGCTAAATCTAGATATCTTGGCGGTGCTGCCTTCTGCTTGGTTATTGCTGTGATTTGATGTATGAGTCTGAGACTTATCTTGTTTGAGTTTGGCTTCTTCTTGCTCTTTGAATACCTTAAAAGCATCTGCATCCTCCATGACAGTGGCTCTCACATAATGTCTGCGATGTCCATCAGGTTTTTGGTCAAGATGATCAAATGAGTGCTGTCTCACTTTATCTTGAATAACCAACTGCTGCCTCGCAGCGTCCTCTTTTCCACTGGCGTCTGCTGCGGCATTGGTCACAATGTCACTGATTACAGCTGAACCAGTACCCCCAGTATACATGCTTTGTGCATTCTCGTGGTGGACAAATTGTTTTTGTCTGGAGTTTTCTTGAATTTCTAATTGCAAGTTAGCAACATTGGCTACTTCACTTGCTTCTCCTGTCGCCTCATCAATTACTCCAGTAACTGTTGCTTCAAGGTGTCCACTCGCATGTCTTCTGTGATAAGTTTCTTTCCGGTTCATCTTTTCTGGATGTTGGTTAACCCTTTCTTTTCCTTTGGCTACTGCTGTGGTATCTTCATCTTTCTTGGTAGCTGTTCTGACATGATGTCTTCGTTGTCTATCAGCACTTCTTGCGTGTTGAGCAAATGAATATTGCCTCACTTTATCTTCTATGGTCAACCGCTGTCTTGCCATATTGTCCTTCCCGACGGCTTCTGTAGATGCATTAGCCACAATGGCGCTGGTGGCCCCTGTTTGGGTTGCCCTGTAATTGTGGTCAAATATCTTTTGTCTGGCCTTTTCTTGAATTTCTAACTGTAAATTGGCAACTTGAGTTTTTCTACTTGCTTCTTCCGGTGTATCAGTCCCATCAGCAAGATGAGCACTTGCACGACTTTGGTCTTTCAAGTTTGAGGCACTTCCTTGATGATCATAATATTTCTGCCTTGCACCCTCTTAGATGGCAAAATGCAAGTTGGACACTTTAATCTTCATATCATCTACTTTCGCTGCATTGGCAATGACACCGTTTACTGTAGAAGCAAGATGACCATTGATCTTTTTTGGAGTCTCTGGGACTATCTCGTGATTGTCATAATATTTTTGTCTGGATTCGTCCTGGATTGTCAAATGCAAGTTAGCCACTCGTGCTTGACCATCAGCGTTTGAAGCCGAATTTTCAATGACGCCATTGACTTTAGCAGCAACATGACCATTTTGACCATGATGTCCAAGATGTTTGTGGTCTTCTGAAGCTCTCGTCTGATGGTTGAAATATTTCCCTCTGGCGTCATCCTGGATAGCCAAGTGTAAGTTAGCCACTCGTGCTTGTCCATCGGCATTTTGAGCTGCATTTTCAACCAACTGACCAACATTGATATTACTGTGCGCATGCGCCGCTCGTTCTTGATGGTTTAAAGCCTTGTTCCTTGCTTCTTCTTGGATGTCAAGATGAAGTTTGGCCACTTGAGCTTTCTTTTGAGCCTCGCTAGCTGCTTTGGCTATTGCGTATTTGACATTGGCCTCTATTTTCAGAGCAGATGCATCGTTGATAGCTGCATTGGCTCTAGAATAAGCTTCGGCTTCAAAAGCTGCGGCTGATCGCTGGGCAGCCGCTGCTCTGGAATGGGCGTTGGAAGTCGCCAGTTGAGCAGCTCTTCTAGCTGCATTGAACTGAGTTTGAGCTGATGCTTTAATAGCGTGAATCTGTTGTTGAGCTGAAATCTGTTTTGCTTGAGCCGCAGTTTTGGCAACGCTGGCAGCCTCTGCAGCTCTTGAAGCATGATCAGCAGCTAAAGAAGCACTCTCTTTGGCTGTAAGTAATGCCTGGAAGATGTCCTGTCCATTGTCTGATCCACCATGTTGATGGCTTCGTTTCCCTTGCAATTTCGCATTTAGATCGTAATATTGCGGGGATGCGTCGCAGTTGACATTGTACCACCAATCGCAGACGAAATGTTGCTGATTGAACATGGTACCTTTTGGGCAAAAAATTGTGCTTCCGGGACCGCTGCTGTCGGTGCCGCAAATGTGAAACAACTATGACAATACAAAAAGGAATTGTCAAGCAACTAACTGCTCATAAATATTAATTATATTAATTATATTAAATATATAAATATTAAATTGCGCATACCCTGCAGCCTGCATTTACATCGGCATATATTCCAGGAAAGGGCATCGTGGCGCAATTAAAACCAGTGGAAATGTGACCTGCTTCTCCGTAGGCCCCAATCGCAGCGCCACCGTTATATTCGAACTCATGGTCGTTTCCACGCTTTGGCTGTTGAATAAAGTATTAAAATAACAGTATATTATGATTTAATGGCGATGATTTCCTGGTTTCACGCCTTGTATAATCTCCGATATAGGGTTGTAATAAAAGGACTCTTTTAAATCATAATTTGGGATCCGTTAGGGGCCGTTCAAAAAGGACATCCCCTGCCCACATGGTGTCCATTTTAGCCCATCCTATAAAATTTCATGACATTTTTCCAGATTTTTCTGATTAACGGAAATTTCCTGACCTCGAAAGGAAATTCCAGTATAAAATTGGTGTGTAACACAAAGTTATAGGCATAATTCCCGACTTTCCCGAGGTTTTAAAAATTCAAGTACATTTGGGACTGGAGACACATTTCTTCCGGTGTCTATTTCTCATTTCACTGACCTTTAAACATAAAATCCAAAAAAGGTAAAATTCCCTCATTAGTGGACGTCCATAATGGCTTCCCCCTTATCCCCTCCCCCTCTTTTATTGTCCACATGCCAGCAGACCCCCTACCCCCTCTTGAGGACGTCTTTTTTGAATGACCTCCTTATGAAGAAACTTATGAAGATACTTTTAGGTCACAATACAAAGCACAAAGTACCCTACAAAATTATTAGATTAACATTTTTTTAAAATATTGAAATAACTTACTCTGTCATCGCCTTCCACCAAAGTTAAGATGATCAAAACTGTAAATTAAAAATATAAGGATGACAATTTTTACTAATAATAGTGTAAGTGTCCACTTTATACAAGGTTCACTCATACTAATTAAAATGTCGATGGAACTTATAGGAAAAACGTTTCTTTACCTATCGTGTAGGCTATCTGTAACATCCACAATCTCATCTTTCAGACGTGCTAATTGAAAATCAGAGTCTCGACAGGAAGCAAGTATTTATAGCAAGTAGTCGAAATAAAAGCCGTGAGAAATCAATTGGTCATCTTCTCACGTTGAAATGTTCCTAATTTCGTAGTGAACCACAAAAGCAAAACGGGACAAGCAATTTGGAGTGAAACTTGTCATTGTAAGACTAGAAACTAGACAAGAAACATTTGTACCTCAGTCGTCAAAGGAGGTTTTTTGGCCATGTTTTCACAGCCATTCCGTTTGGTTGATTTCTTTAGAAAAGCCCAGGGAAAATAATTAAGGGCGGTTCATAATTGCTACATTCGATGCTCGATTTAATTTCATCGCATAATCAAAAGGCGTGAATGACTACATTTTTTAAAAAAAGTGCGAATCTACCAATTAACGAACCATTCTTAACAATTTCTGCAGGTGAGACGAAGGAATTGTGAGTTTTGGGAAAATGTTATCCTAAATCAATTTCGAAATGTTGAAATAGACGTGAAAGGGATAGAGAGGGTGTATTAAATGTTTGTTTTGGACTGTGAAAGGCGGAACAATTTTCAATCCGTTTGCTTAATGAATTTAACCCAATTTTGCTCGCAGTTTACACGAATGGGTGATTTCGTGCATGACATTTGCGTTACATCTCAAGACCCTTTCCAGACCTGCATTAATTAAGGCGCGTAATTATTCTTAGCCGTATATGCGCATTAATTAGTAATTAAAAATTCTTAACTTGGTCAGTGCATTAATTGCTCGTGGGAACGTGTTTAACTCCCTTGACATTCTGCGCTGAAATTTCATAAATTTATAAAATTGTCAGCTAATTCAATTTGTAACTATAGAAAACCTAAATTAATGTTTTGGAATATAGTTTTGGCTAATGAAATCTTACATTTAAGTTGAGACTAACTGTGATAATGTGTTCAATGTTTCTTTTACATTCAAACGTAATAAACATTAAGCATGTTTAGTTGAATTTCAAGAAATCACGTATAAAGTATCGTACTATACATGTATTGTACCGGCAGTACAGTTTTATCAGATAATTTCAGATTAAAAACTTTGTTTAAAATATCTTATACACTTTTATTACATAGTATTTTCTAGCCATCATACAAGTTTAAAAAAAAATGTTGTTCTATGCTGTTTTGTTAATGTTTGGAATGATGCATGCAGAGGAGGGTAGTTTATCCCACTAACATGTATACATCCGAACTTGTATTAATGTTTATGTTTTAATGAAAACATTAATTATTGATGATGAAACAATATTAGTTTCTGTTTACTAATTATACCCAATCTGTTTAAACTAAAATTTGATATGCAGTTGTTTCCGTTGTTTAGTTTGGAAATCGTACAATTCCTCCATAGTCGTGTTTAAGCTCATCATTAATATTTCACCATCTGATGAATTATTTATAAAAGTCGTTTTTATTCGTTAACTGCGCCAATATAGTCCTGCTGTTTTAAATGAAACAATGAACGTTTTGTGACAATGAAAACAAGCTTAAACGTTAAGTATTCCCTCACGATATTAGATCACCGAATGCAGATATCGATTTTTTTTTTTCAATACGATCTTAGAGGAATGTTTAGAAGGCTTATGTATAGGATCATATACTGTGAAACATTACAACAAAATACTTATGAAATAATTTATTTTCTTAATAATGTTAGTACATGGGTTATGATAACATCCACCGAGTATACGAATGACGATACATCCCATCGATACATAAATAACGATTCATTTCTGCCATATGTAGGGCCTTAATGATGTTCTTCTAGTAGTGACCATTGCCATAGCCGGAGTGCTTCTGGGCTTGAGCATAAGCCACTTTGGCGTGGGCTGCTGCCTTGATGGCCGCCGCATGTTGAAGAGCGTCGTTGGCCTGGGCTCGAGCATTTGCTTTTGCCTGATAAGCGGCCTGTTCAGCGGCGGCTGCGCGGGCATTAGCCGCAGCCGTAGCCCGAAAGGCGGCTTGACGGGCCGCCGCCGTCTGTGCCGCAGCGGCGGCTTTAACGGCTTGAATCTGGTGCTGAGCAGCGGTCCACTTGGCCTGGGCGGCTTCAGCGGCTGCTTGAGCAGCTTGGGCGGCCTGGTGGGCTTGGTGGGCGGCCCCTGCGGCACTCTCTCTGGCGGTGTTCAGGGCCCCGATGATGTCTTGTCCCGCGCTGTAGGCCACTGCTCCGGCCGCGGCTGCTACGGCGCTATGGCCCGATCCTGCTCCGTAACTGCTGCCGCCGTGACCGCCGCCTCCGTAACCTCCATCACCACCTCCGTAGCCACCACCGCCGTGGCCTCCACCCCCGTATCCACCACCACCGTGGCCTCCGCCTCCGTAACCACCACCACCACCACCGTGGCCGCCTCCCCCGTATCCACCACCGCCATAACCGCCACCGCTTCCGTAGCCACTCACTCCTCTCTTGGACTGAAAATATCAAAAGCGTTATTAGTAACCAGAATTTCATTTTTGATTCCCAAATTTGGGAAAATTGTTCTAGGGTCATACATACCCTGTCATCTGATTCTTCTGCAAAAACTCCTGCAGCAAAAACTGAAATTAGATTCAGAGTACTTGTTAAGTTTTTATACATTGCAATAGATATATCAAAACTTTGATATAATATCTGCTGATTTGCTTGTATAATGATGTTTTAATTATTTACTGATTGAAAAAGTAATAAGTATACTTACCGAGAGCGACAATGAGGAATTGCTTGGCCATCTTGAATGCTGTAAATATCTGTTGTGATAAACAGGCAATAATGTAAATTCTTCAAATTTACAAATTAATGAATTGTGTTTCCAATCAAACTTGAAACTGGCTTACCAAGAGCAAACTTTGGAATCAGAAGAGCTCGTTGGTGCTGATGTGTTGTGATTTCTGTGTTGAATCAGCTGTTTATATACAAACTAACGAGCAATGGTGTGTAGCATGCAAAATTTGGGTTATAAAGACATTTTTTTTGGGTTTTTTTTTTGCTTTATAGAAGACGTCTAAGAAACTACAAATACCTAAGGGTAGGGTTGAGTTACCGCCAGTTAATGATCGTTGTTTACTCAATATTGTATTAAACCCACATTCCTGGGAGAAAATGTCCTTTTATATTGAATTTTGGTTTACATGCACTTATACTACGTATAATGGTTAACATAACGCTATAAGCTGTGAATACTAAACCTATTTGTTTTACTTAGATTGAATAAAAGTCTTTAATCGAGCGTAGATATTATTTTAAAAAAGCGTTTGTATGTCTAACATGTTTTTAACCGATTCAGTTTTAAACAAGAACATAACTAATTGTAGCGTTTGTCAATTAAGTATTTCATTTATATTTCTCTTGTTTTGGTCTTTATTTCGTATTTACTTGTTGCCGTGAAATAGAGCGCATTCACATGCTATATATTTCTATTGGTTGTTGAAATCAATCTTCTTTTACGTAATAATCTGTTAAATAGTATCACCCAATCCTTACACATCAGTGATAAACATTTGGTAAAAATTACAATGTCATTGAAATTTTTCATCGATATTTTTTTAATGCCAATTGTACAAAACAATTTCATGATCTTCATACAAAGATGATACGTATACAAAATATCAAACTAGACAGATTACAATAGAATCAAATACCAAATTATTCTGTGAAGTACATGTGTGTGTGTGTTGTTACTAAATCAATAGTTTAGCTTAACTCTATAAAGGTCACAGCAACGCTAAATTATACTAAACATTAGTGTTTCCTTTGCACTAATGTACTAACAAAAAATAACCAGAATCACATTTGTCTCAGGTTAAATTATATTATAAATTTATTCGTCGGTCATAATCGTTTAAAACTTCAACAATCAAGTAGGGTTAATCTTATAATAAAGTCAAACCTAACGGATTATTTTTATTTATCGACTGTATTTTTTAGTATGAACGAAGAATTGTTGCAGTCATGCATACTGCTGGGTATTTATTTGCTATAGGTTATCTACAAACAGTTAACTTAAACATTACACTGCTGAAATCCCCAAGTTGTATATGTGAATGTACTAAGTGTCATAAAAATAAATTATAACAACAAGATAGAAAGACAAAAATGAAATCTCCTCACAACAGAGGCATGAAATGAAAATGGAAATTTTATGGGAAAAAACAAGAAAAAAAAAACAATTACATAACCCTATAGAAAACGAAAATGTTGATAAAAGTGGAGGTGGTCGTTTTCTTTCTATGCCCGCACGTTTCTAATATTCGTCCAGTATATACATGTTTTTAATAGCCATTGTCCACGAAAGAGTCATCAGTGCCTGCCGTAAAACTGTATTGACTCGTTTGACTTGGTCCACTAGAATATCCATCTTGACTGCCTGTTTGACCAGTGCCATAACCACCTGCAGTAGTTTGTTGGACACTTACGAAACCTACTGAGCCTGTTCCATGACTCCCTGAAACACCACCACCACCACCACTACTGTAACCGGTTGATGATTGCGGAACATCACCATAACCAGCTGTTGTTGATGTTTGACCACCGCTGTAACCATAACCACCTGCACTTTGTTGACTACTACTGCTGCTGCCGTAACCACTCGTCGAAGGTTGACCAACACTATGGCTTCCTGAGCTTTGCTGACCACCTCCACTGTAACCGCCTGATGCTTGCTGACCACCACCATAGCCTCCTGAGCTTTGCTGAGTACCGCTACTGTAACCACTTGACGCTTGCTGGCCACCACTGCGGCTACCTGAGGATTGTTCGACGCCACCGTAGCTGCTCGAGCTTTGTTGGGCACTTCCATAACTGCCTGATGCTTGTTGACCACCACTGAAACTAGCTGTTGATGCTGGTTGTTGACTAACTCCATAACCAGCTGTTGATGTCTGCTGACTGATGCCATATCCGCTTGAGGCGTGATCTGCTCCTACGGGTGTTAGCTGGACACTACCAGTTAGCCGGAGCCTTCCATAACCGGATACAGTTTGTTGACCACTACCATGAGATGTTGTTGATGTTCGTTGATTACCACCGTAAGATGATGATGTTGATGTACGTTGTGTACTACCATAGGAAGCTGTTGATGTTCTTTGACTCGTTCTTTGCTGGCTATTGCCATATCCTCCTGACGATGACTGGCTTCTTGAAGTTTGCTGGCGACCTCCATAACCTCCTGAACTTTGTTGGCTTCCTCCATATCCTCCAGAACTTTGTTGACTTCCGCCTCCATATCCTCCTGAACTTTGACTTCTTCCCCCATATCCTCCAGAACTTTGACTTCCTCCCCCATATCCTCCTGAACCACTTTGACTTCCTCCTCCATATCCTCCTGAACTCTGCTGACTTCCTCCTCCATATCCTCCTGAACTCTGTTGACTTCCTCCTCCATGTCCTCCAGAACCTTGACTTCCTCCTCCATATCCACCTGAGCTACTTTGACTTCCTCCTCCATATCCATTCGAGCTACTTTGACTTCCTCCTCCATATCCACCTGAACTACTTTGACTTCCTCCTCCATATCCTCCAGAACTTTGACCTCCTCCTCCATATCCTCCAGAACTTTGACTTCCTCCTCCATATCCACCCGAGCTACTTTGACTTCCTCCTCCATATCCTCCAGAACTTTGTTGACTTCCTCCTCCTCCATATCCACCTGAACTCTGTTGACTTCCAGAGCCAATTCTTCCTCCATATCCACCTGAACTCTGTTGACTTCCAGAGCCAATTCTTCCTCCAAATCCTCCGCCGCCTCCTGATGGACCGCTGTATAAGTTATCGTTTAATCCAAAGAACATAGAAGAATCCCCACAGTTGACATTGTACCACCAATCACAGACCATGTATTTCTGGTTGAAAATGGTGCCATTGGGGCACAAGAAAGTGTTAACTTTACCACTAGACTCACAGATATGCCACACCTGAAAATATGGGTCACAAAGAAAATATGTTTAGTTGCGTTGATAAAAATTTAGAAGAAATTCCCAGAAAAAGACGAAGACCTAATAAACCAACATGTACCTGACATCTATATTCAATGTTTGCATAATATCCTGGCGCAACTGAAGAACATCTGAAATTTGTTGTGGGTGGATGTGGTCCAAAAGTAGGATAATCTGCACCTGCTATCCCAGGCAAAGGATTCTCTCCTTCATCGTAATCTTGAAACACTCCTCCTCCTGTAGATTGTCCAAAACTTCCTCCTGAAGAGCCTCCAAAATTTCCACCTCCTCCTCCTCCTCCGCCTGTTGAACCTCCATAATTTCCACCTCCTGACGGAACTTGACCATAACTTGCCCCTGGTCTACTTCCGGACTTTACATTACCACCACCGCCGCCGCCGCCATGTTGCGAAACAACACCCGTTGTGGATACTCCATAGGCTTGTCTTTTTAACTTCTGCAACAGTGACACAATTTTCACTGTCAATTTACTGAATGTACGTTAGTTGAGATGAGATGTTTTTAATTTTGAAAAGTTTTTAATAGCATTTTTCTCTATGACAAAGGTAAATCTCTGAATGGATTATATCATTCAGATTGTGAAGCAAATGCTCTGCATATTACGTGCGCATGCCCTTGCATAAAGGACTTGGAAACATTTATTACAGTTTCATGAAAGAGATCTTATTCTTCTGATCCAACCTTTTTTGAAATTTTAGAGTATTTATTACAAAAAGTAAAGTTTGTTCTCTTGAGCAATTGCTTTTTTATTGTCTTGTAGCATGGTGATCTAGTACCGTGTATCGTCAAGACTAATTGATTGAAAATTATTATTGATTATAAAATTGTAAATCAAAGATAAATCAATCTTACCTTTTGCTTCGATACGGTTTTATTCGATGCTGCTAATGCAACACCTGTTGGAATAAACAGATTTAAGATTGAAATAAAACAAATGAAAGTATCGTTAGCTTAATCAAATGCAAAGCGTCATTAAGGATAATCTGATTACCTATAATCATTAGGAAAATTAACTTATTGTTCATTTTCACTTAGACCCAGCCTAAAAATAAAAAGAAAATGTCAGCACAGGTTCTTAATTAATATAATTGATTCAGCTTAACAATTAAAGATATACAATGGATAACATTGTGCACAGCCAACCGATTAATTGGCCGAGGTTTTTTTTTCAATTGACCACTGGTTTGCAAGTCCGAACAGCATACCGGAAAAAGGTACAATGGGAGAAACCGAAATTAGCCTACTTGGGGACTTGTAAATTTATATTGTAAATATAAAACAATGAAAGATGGGTATGCTAACGAGCAAATTTAGCAACTTAGGGTTCGGCTTTATTATGTTTAGTTTTGCTAATAGAAATTGTCGTGAGGTGATGCGGATGTAATTCAAGAATTTTTAAGTTTTAGTAATTGTGTCATGATCACTTTTTTAACTAAAATATCCTGAATTGCAAGGCTATAAGAATAAAAATTCAGATTGATGATAACAAAAAAATACGAATAAAATGTTGTTTCATGTGAAACGATCAAGGGACTTTTTTTCAGAATAGTACTGAATAGTTTGAACACCATTTAACATGTGCCAATGTTAGACACAACTTTGTAACATGTCCTAAATGTTAGACACAACTTTGTAACATGTCCTAAATGTTAGACACAACTTTGTAACATGTGCCAATGCTACACATAACTTTGTAACATGTGTCAATGTTAGATATAACTTTTTAACATGTGTCAATGTTAGACAACATTTTGTAACATGTGCCAATGTTAGATATACTAGCTTTGTAACATGTGCCAATGTTAGACACAACTTTGTAACATGTCCTAAATGTTAGACACAACTTTGTAACATGTCCTAAATGTTAGACACAACTTTGTAACATGTGCCAATGCTAGACATAACTTTGTAACACGTGTCAATGTTAGATATACTAGCTTTGTAACATGTGCCAACGTTAGACATATATCTTTGTAACATGTGCCAATGTTAGACACAACTTTGTAACATGTCCTAAATGTTAGACACAACGTTGTAACATGTGTCAATGCTAGACATAACTTTGTAACACGTGTCAATGTTAGATATACCTTTTTAACATGTGCCAATGCTAGACAACATTTTGTAACATGAGCCAATGTTAGACATAGCTTTGTAACTTGTTCTGAATATGTTTCCAATACATATTTTGGTTACAATATATTTCGAGCAGCATGACTTCTAGATTTAGTTAATTTTTACATGTTATTTTAACGCAAATTCGACTATGAATTATTACATAAAACTGTAAAACATTTTTTCTAAAATAATTTTTTGATTCGTTATAGTAAACCAATGTATTTTCACCGGTAAAATTAAGCATAAGAAATTTAAGTTTTTCAAAGGTAACTAACCTTCATTCAAAACTTAGACAATTTTAAATATTGTTTTCCAGATAATTTAAACTGGAAAATAAAATTTACATGATTTTAAATGTTGTTATCTAGACAATTTAAACTGAAAAATAAAATTTTAAAAATTTTAAATGAAGGTTGTCCATAAAACTAGCCTTTGGAAAACTTAACTTATGCTTAATTTTACCGTTGAAAATACATGGATTTACTGTAATAGATTACATATTCTTTGCTACTACTATACTAGAATTAGCTTTGGGAGATTTTAACTAATGTTGTTAAACGTTAAGGATGCTTTTTCACTATGCACTATAGATACAAGATATATCTATATCGATGAAATAATTAACTTAAGCACTAAGTATAAACTAGAACTAGGGATTCTTTGAAGTAATCCCGAAATTCAAACCTTTCCATATAAGGCACTTACTGAGATAGTCGATACAGTTGGTGGATAGAATATGTTCCCTCCAATATTTTGTTTGGTTACACACTTAGTATCTCGATGTTCAAACTATCCGAAAAACGTTGGTTTCGATTTTGGAGTAGTACATGTTCCTATTGCGATGACCACGAGTGAAATGAATTGTATGAGGATGATATGCAGATGCTTTTATAGTTGAGCAGTTGGGTGGAAAGATGTTAGTAGAGATTTTGCAGCAATTTACTTTCACACGCCAACCATATTGTTCCCATTGCCCGTTGTTAGTACCTGATGCTCAAATTGGGGGGGATGGGGAGATGGCTACCTATTAATTAGGTGATCTACTTTCGGCTGGACAAGCAAAAAAAAAAAAAAAAAAAAAAAAAAAAAACGGACAGAGTTTTTGTTTAACCGCGTTCAAATTAATGGCGAATTATAATTTGGGAATGGTTGGGTAATCTGAATGGAGGGGAAGGTTATTGATTCATTAATAATCGCCTCTCGGCTCTTTTTGTGGGCCACCGAAATTGCTTATCTGCCGCCGAAAGGATGTTTTTTAATTGTTTTAATGGTGGAAGAAGTCAGTTTAAATCGCTGATCTTGGGCTAAATGAATTCACCTTTTTTAACGGGATTTTACGAACGTTTTTATTACATCCTATTGAAAATAATTTGAAAACCGAAACGCCCACATTGTTGGTTAATTCACTCGCCTAACAAAATCGGTGGTTAATTCAACTATAACCGCAAATTTAGATCATAACAAAATAGACGATAAGATGTTTTTTTTTTTACAAAAGATCAAATGGCTGGATGCTGAATAGTGCTGATATCTTTCAATAGATTCTTAAATTTATCTTTGTAACTTATTAGCTGTTCTCGTGTTTTAAATAGTAACCTTTCAAGTTTTAATTTAGTTAAGTTTTATTTATCAATATAGATTTTTTATCTCTAATACATATACTTCTGTATAGAATACATTTTAAGACGTCTATATTAATAAGAACATGTTTAGATTTCTTTATATTTGTGATATTCCCTAAAATATTAGCGTAGTCACGAAATGGATTTCCACTTAGGGACCATTCAAAAAGGACGTTCCTTGAAATTCCTTCAAAAATTGACCCCACACCTGTCCACATGGTGTCCATTTAAGCCCAGACCCCCCTACCCCCCCTCCCCTTATATACGTCCTTAATTTGTTTTAAGTATGGTGTCCAAAAAATCTTTGGAAATTTCCAAACACTACTCGCTACCAATTGCATGACATCGCGGAAATTTCCTTACCACGAAGGGAAATTCCAGCATAAAATAGGTGTTTAACACAAGGTTAGGCATAATTCCCGACTTTACCAACATTTTAAAAATTGAAGTAGTTTGGGACTGGGGGACACCTTTAAAATTTAATTAAACAGAAAATCCAAGAACAGAAATCCATTTCTTGACAACAGGTGCAGTTCGTTTTGTAAAATTCAGAAAAGCAACTGATGAGGATTTGTGGTGATATTCGCTATTTAATTGAAAATTTGTAAAAAGGAACTTGAATATATAGTTTTACTTATTCTTTTTCACTATCTTTATACTACATGTATTTAATACCCAAATGTGAGTAACAACTTTAAAAAGGAAAGTGTACTTGCAAAAAATAAGACAGACTTACCGTGTATTTCAGAAGAAAATGCAGCTTAATTATGAGAAACTTCATCTATCTGACAAGTATTTATTTATTTTAAAAACTCTGATGAAATCAAGATTGTAATTTACGTTTTGAAAAGTAGTAACTATGTGAACGAAAAACAGAATCCCTCTTTTATTCCCAGTGAACTAAGAGATATGTGGACACAATGGTGAAAAAAGTATCTCATTGAAGTCATGGACATTTTTTACGAGGTTGTTAAATTTGTCAGGGAAATTCTTTGGAGATGATAATTAAAAAACTGTAGTGCTCGTATAATTATGAAATTACTGCAATACTTCTGCAAGCTTTTTAATCGAGATGTAATTATGTTTTATTATAAAAGACTGCATAGACTGGGGTATGGCTAACTTTGGTGTCACTGTGTCAATGATTTTTGTTTTCATATATTTTTGAGAAAATTTTTAGTAAAGGTGTACAGTAAGAGGGTGCCAATAATTTGATTAAAATTTTGCATTTTACCCAACATGATCATAGCAATACGAATTTTGTACATGGTACGAATATGTGACATAAACACTGAGTCATAGAAAAGGAGAGCCCAATAAAAATAAAAAGCATTTTTCACAATGTTGTGATTTTTTGTTGGGGTCTACGTTTTTATGATTCACAGTGTATATGACACATATTCGTACAATGTACCCAAATTTGCTCATAATTTGATGCATTTTCAGCACTTTGTCTTTTCAATAGGGCGATGGCATTACGCTTTTAATCTAAGATTAAATGTGACGGTTCGATTATCATCGTCTGGCAACATTTTTACATGATTTTCTCCCCGATTTTTTATTTGCTCTAGGAAACTATGGTATACAAATGTCAGTTGGAACATATGACCAACATGATAACTGTAATTAAGAAAATGTGATGAGGAAATTAACAATGCTAATTCGATATGGTAATTAAATGTTATCATCGAAAGGGTTGTGACGCTTGGGTTTACTACAAAAAAATCATCTAAGTAGTTAATTAGTGCATGGGTAGTGTTATAAAGTACCACCCTTTCTGTACCACAGAAAGATGATTATCCCAAAGGGAAATAAGGTTCCATTTTGTTGAACAAAGATTAAAGAATAAGTTGTAGATAAACACAATAGCTATGCTTGACAACGATCAAATATCAAGATTTTAATTGTTGCGTGCGCTGTTGGAATGTGCAAAATCAGGTATCAAATCAGCAGTAAAGCACTTCCTTAACTCCTTATAGGAATGCAAATGTATAAAATATATATAATATTTTGTATATAAATGTATATAATAATTTAAACCAAAAAATCCTCAAAAAGTCCCCAAGAAGGGGTAGGGGGTCTGCTGTCATGTGGGCACCATGTGGACAAGGGGTGGGCGAGGGGGAAAGCCATTATGGACGTCCACTAATGATGGTATTTTTCACTTTTTGAAATTTCTGTTTAATTGAGTTTTAAAGGTCAGTGAAAGCTGAAACCCAACCAGGAGAAATATATCCTGAGTCTGATATGTAACTTAAATTTTTAAAATCTAGGGAGAGTCGAGAATTATGCCAAACTTTGTGTTAAACACCAATTTTATGTTGGAATTTCTCTTCGAGGTCAGGAAATTTCCATTAATCGGAAAAATTTGGAAAAATGTCGTGGAATTGGTAACGAGGTGGATAGTTGGAAATATATAGGATGGGCCTTTGTATGTTCCAACTAAATTTTCTGGACACCATACTTTTCAAAAATTAAGGACGTCTATGAGGGGGAGAGGGAGTTTGGGGGGGAGGAGTCAATTTTTGAAGAAATTTCGGGGACGTATTTTTTGAATGGCCCTATAATTTAATTTCTTAAATTGGGAGCTATTGTCATCTTCAAGTGGTTCTTTGGATTTACATTAGGAACTGAAATTCGCTATTTCACCATTTCAATTTTCCTATTAACAAAATCGTTAATTGCCGAAAAGCAGTTAGTGAGATTATGGGTCTGGGCTCGTTGGTGGGTGACGAGGATTTTGAAACAATTCAATGTGGGCTAATGTCATCTGCTTTTCTGTAGGGCTAACTGCTTTGGTCTCACTCCAATAGCGATTTAAGTCGAATCTTGATCTATTTTTTTTCCATTTCTAATTTATGGTTTGACTGGCGAATTAGTTAGCATAAATCAGATTTTTTTTCGTGATTATATTTATTATATGCACACACTCTCAGACTATTGTTTTTAAATCGTGTCCTCATCAAATAAATAGGGGTCGCCATTAAGTGAAAGTCTGATGGCCAGAAATGGTAAAAAAAAGTTGTTACAAGTTGCATTATATATTTGTCGAATTTATATCGGTGATATTCCAATGTGAAAATATCTTAAAAATTAGGTAGAAATTTTATAGAATTAAGCAGAATTTGTATAGGATCATTCAATATGGAAAGTTGTTGATTTTTGTAATAACTTAATGTTGATACCTTTTTGATTTGGCAAATAACTTAAACTAAGTTTGGTGCAACATGTACCAAATAACAGGGTAAATACCAAATAAAAATCTGCCGGGTTCTTACCTAATAATGGTATCGCAACGGGCAAAACGAGTAGTTAAACCCAAATGATGTCATCCATAGACACCATTTCCTGCGATTGTTTTAAAACAAGGTGGCCTAACTCGCAATTAACATTTTATCTCTAGTAATAATTATCATCGTGCTGTCACCTTAATTTCAGACCTATTTTCACGTATTTCCATCCTATGTTTTTATCTTAGCAGTTATACAAAACCATTTTTGATGATTAATTTTGAAGTACAATTATGTGAAACAAATATATCTTCTTGTATGTAATACGCTCTATTATTCTCATGAGAGTAGTTCTAGAATTTTGTCTAAATTTTCACACTAATCTGATGAATGTTTAATTGTCTCGTAACAGTATATTAAAAATATCTTCTTTCACGGCCATGCAGGTATATAAATTTACATCTGTAGAATCATTCGTTTATTTTTAAATTACCATGTTTGAAACAGGTAAATACATCATGTAAGCGCTATACAAAAGTTATGTAACAATTTAAAGGGGATAATTGACTGAAATGTTGCTTTGTTTAGTAGGTAAATTTGAGAAAACTAGGTCTTGGATGTTTCTAAAAAAAAAAAAAAAAAAAAAAAAATTCAAGATAAACTTTCAAGCTCGTCTTGTTAGTTAATAAAGATTTCGGTTTTGCTAATAATATCTTACTTAAATTATTATTTATGTGTGTGAAAAATTTAGGAGTTTTTCTATATTTCAAATAGATATTGATTGCTGAAATCTGCTTTGCCGGTGTTTTATTAGTGATTGTTTTTTTTTTTAATCGAGGTATCGATATGTCTAATTAGCATATGATGTTGGCTAGACCTACCTGTAATCAGTAGCGCGTATAGACATTTAAATGCTTTGCATCAATTGGATTTTATTTTATTGCACATTGTGCCTCGCATAGTCCCATTTTAAATATAGTCCAAATAAACGCAAACAACATCCTCGATGTTTCGTCAAACAGTTGGACAAGGACGTAACCTAGAATTATTCATTTAGATCTAAACCATTTTATTTTTATGTTTCTGAACAATGAGCGTGATGCTGTTTTGCTGTCAAACAACCATGCTCCCTAATGTGCGTAACCTGGTTTAATATGCACGGTTTTAAGCAGATCTGATCCAATTGTTGTTATGGATTTTTTAAACAAAAATAAGTTCAGCTCTAAACTGTTAACATTTTTTCACAAGTTTAAGTAAAACATACACATTAATTAAATTAAGCATTAAATTGATTCGTTTATATATAATATTCCAACTGGAGTAATTGCTTATTTGATTAAGAAAGAATTTTCTGAATTGATTTATATCGGTATTTACTATTGGATAAACATGTTCACAACATGTACAATAAAAACAAAATAGGCAAAATATGCAGTGGTTAAATATATTTGTTAAAACTGAAGGTAATGTTTGGCCACCTCTATATTTCGGACAAATTCTTTTTTATGCACTTTATGCTTGAAAAAGCATCCGCAGTGTATTGAATGTTTGCGTGCTTTCATTAACTAGCAATAAACCTATATTACAGACAAACGAAGACAAACAAAAAAAAACTGAAAGTTGTTTTTGTTTTTACGTGTAGTATATAGGTGCGTAAAACTCTTGTGTTTAGCTTTGGGTGGTCAGGGGCTAGTAAATGCGATTGTTTTAGCCCCCATTATGCGTGTCAGTGCATCGCTTTTAGATGGCCCCACCTGTAGCATCTTTATAGGTCATCTTTTAGGAACATTTTTCTCGTGTTTTTTTTCAATGAAGAAAATTCGTGCCCACCTATAACAATGCACTTCACCGAGTAATTGTTTTAAAATACAAAGAATAAAATGGAGGTGATATGTAACCGGATAAATCATGAAATTATGAAGGGGCAAGAACTGTTAACTTCACTTTTTTTTGTAATGTTTACAAAATATTAAAGAGTGCTCATCTTGGCATTAATGAGCGCAGTTCGTGATAAGATCGGTGTACGAGGCTTTCGAAATCATCTTGTTTATGGTAATTATTGGTTAATTAAGGGGAGAGTACAGTGGCATTGTCACAATGGGAAGATTTTTTTATATTATTTTAGAAAAAAATATAGTGCTGTAGGTGAAACTCTGTTTATAACAAACGACCGATGAAATAGGTTTGTGTAGTTTCTTATGCAATTTTCTCTTATCTGTTTTAAAGAATGTAACAGCATTGTTGAAAACACCTAAATTGTTCATGCCCTTCCCTCCCTCGTATGACGTAATAACGTACTACATATATCGTACTCTATGCTAAAAAATAATCTAAACTTCCTCCTGCACGTACCTAAAGTTAATGTTAAAAGAGAAATCATATTAAAATAACTGATGCCAAATTTGACGTATCTGGTGATATTCCAGGGTTTCCAGCAGCCTTGAAAAATGGGAAAGTCGGTGAATGTGTTTAAATTTGTATGGCCTTGAAAATATCGAGAATGATGCTTAAAATTTAGATTAAACAAGAATAAGACAAGGTATACCATAGTGAAAAAAATAATAGATTTCTATTGTTATTTGGAACGTTGTTTTCTATTGGTTTCAATTGTTTTCTATTGTTTTCTATTGTTCAGTCAAAAAAGATAAACCATAGAAGTTGGCTTCTATTAGCCAATAAAAGTCATTACAGGAACCATAGAAAACAATTAAAACCAATAAAGTGTCCAAATAATTATAGAAACCAATAGAAATCTCTATTGGTTTCTATTGTTTTTTTTCATCATTCTGGAAATTTGTTGTAGAAAAATATTGTGGTATACTATAGGTCGTGAAAGGGTTTCGCTTTCCTGGAGAAAGTCCAGATTTGGTAAAAATTCAACTTAACAATGATGTCTTAAGTCTCTAATGACGTAAGAGCAATCTCTCGAAATGATTGGGTACGACCCCCATACCATATGTGATTTATTTGCTGACTGTAGGGTACTGAGTAGAATTGAATTGAAAAAGGAATGGTTGCTTGAAATTTTAAGGAATGAGCCTTGAAATCCTGGAAATAGGTTTACATTTTTTGGGCAGTCCTGTTTTCTAATGTTCTAACATGGTCATTACTGCAAATGCATTATACGTCATACTAATATATCAGTTTATTTTATATAGTTTTTGATATCTGAAATGTTTTCAACATTCACTGTAACAGAAACGCGGGTATCCTTTCCGCATTCCACTGCATAGTAAATGTATACAGAATGTCAGGTGTATAATACCAGGTATGAAATGCAGAGTTGTATATAAAGTGCCTTGCACTATTTGGTTCACTCTATATAGGCTTTTTTCGTTTAAGAAAACAATGGACATGAACCATCCGTTCCGTTGATAAGTTCATTGATCCGGGCGTCTATCGCATGTTCTAGGTGAGCTTAAAACGTCAGTGCCAAGTGGACTATGCTTAATGGATAGAAAATGGCGAAATTGCCTTTCAACGAAGGCGAGTTTAAAGGTTGGGATTGGAGGAAAATGGACGTTGGGGAAGGCCTGCCCTTTGTGATGGGACCCTGATCTCCAAACGCTGGGTGTAGATCCTGCTAATATACATGTCTCGCATCGTAACTCCCTCCTTGTAAGACCCTCTGGAGCACAATGCCACTGCCATTGCCAAATGGATAGTCCGGCATCAATGAGGTCTGGTTCAACGAGGGTCTCGGATTAACCTTTGTCCTTCGTCTCCCCCAAACACCCCTTCCCTCGGCACTCTCCCCCTGGCTTCTCGCTTACTAACCCTGTTCTGGCTCTTCTTTGGGTTCAATGGAAAGGGCATTGAGCGATCATCGTGCTTCAATATTGTCAAATTTGACTTTAAGGATAAGAAGAAAAGTTCACGTCTTATTGAGGGTGAATGCTCAAGTATTTATATAATCATGAAGCAAACAACTGTGTTGTTGAAAACGTCCCAAGTTCCTCCTCTGTATAATAGGAACAGTTGTTTCAGGGGCCAATGTGTTTATAAACATGATGTTAATTTAAAACACGTTAATTCATTATTTATTGTAAGCGTTTTTATCATTTTGTAGCATAAAATGACATCATTATGTAAATTACAGATGATATTCTTATTTGGAGCATTCATATCTTATAGAAATGCTGGTGTTTGAGATGTTATAAAATACTGCACTTCAATGAAGGTTGAAGTGCAGTTGAAGGTTGAATTATACTGTATGTGCAATGTATCGTACTGTATGTTTACTGTCCTGTATATATACATACATAGTAAAGCAGAATATTTGGTATGGATTCACTGTATAATCTGTAATTGAACTACAGCATTAATGCGGTGAATTGTAGTTTATTTTCTAGTGATGTTAAGGAGTTAGCCAGGTTTTGTACACGTTCTTTTGGGTTGGTAATGTTAACTTTCAAGGGCCAGTTAACGAGTTACTTGCACCTATTCCTAGCAGCATAACAAACGTTGGGTCGCGATAAAATGTAAAAAGTGAGGGGGAAAAAAAGCAAGTTGGCAAAGGGAGCAAAGGCCTAAAGTGTCAGATGTGTAACGTCTTTATTATAAATATATACGATGTTTCATTCTTTGTTGCGCTGCTCTCGTATTCATGAATTCACAATGCGTGGTGTACGGGAAAGAGAGAAGCAGGGGTGCGTTGAATAATGGAGGGGGAGCGCCGCCAAATGGGGGCAGCACCGACAACCCATGCGTGAAGCTCCTGTATATTACAGCCGAGCGTCTCCTAATGCCTTATACGATCGTATTCACCGTCAATTATTTGATTTTTTTAATCGTTCACTAAACTCTGTTGAAATTAGCATCACTGCTGCTTGAAATCAACCGGAAACTTAAGTAAAAGGCTAGGTGGCCGTGCAAAACGCGATGTGGCGCGCCATCTAGTGAATTATCGGGAAAACGTGGAAACTTGTCAAGTTTTGACATGTTTTGATTTGTAGTTTTAGTTCAGTTGACGTTGTGACATGTTTTATACAATAACACAGAGTAGATAACGAATGATTATTTTGCAAAATCTTTATTATATTTCACATGTTCTAAGTATATGTTAAATGTTGTTGATGTGTTGAAAAAAACCGATCATTTTTGAATGGAACACAGTGGTGTAACGCAAATCACTAGGGGACCCAAAAATAAATTTTGCTTCAGGGCCCAAAACTTGTAGTTATACAAGTCTTAAGCATTGTAACTTTAAATGCTTTTAAAGTCAGCCATTTCTCAATATGTGAATCTACGATTTTTCTCACACCCGGTATAAGTGAAATATTTGCACGAGACCAAAGAGGGTAACCGGGGTTCTGTGGGTCCATCCATCCCCATACGCAGTTCCAGTCCTTTGTTCAGTCCGGGCATTTGAATAGGGTTTTTCTCACCCAGGGCGCATACGTCGGCCATGTTTTGGGGCTTGTCGTCATCAATGCATCATCTCGAGTATTTCTATGGCGTCAATGGCGCCCCTCTGCGGTGGTTGGCTAATGCGGTAGCCCATGTTGGCTACCCTGCTCGGCTTGTGTCTAACCGAAAACTACTCCAGCGGTAGGGGGGGGACCCACAATGCATCGCGAAGGACTCATCCCTAGGGCAACAAAAAAATTCAATCAGAAACTATCGATGAGGGGCTGCTGTTTAATATACAGTATACACGCAAGAGGAAGGGTCACGTCATCGATGACGTGTCAAATATAATTTCATAAATTTGTATAAATAGTGTGTACATTATCTACATGTATGAAGTCATTACATGTTGCATTATAATCCCATTAGATGAACTGTGAATTGTTGATACACGTCTACAGGGTGGCCACAAAAAAAATTATGTGGGTTATATGAAATTTCCTAAAGTTTGTTTTGTATGTGAGGAAATTGTTTCCATGCAGTAACTGCGTATACAAGCAGCTCATTGCTCATTTCGTATGCCTGTTTGCTGTATGTTGTTGTATAGGAACGAAATTGACGTGTGGATGTTATTTCGTCTCTGATTTTTGGTCTTCGAGGGCGTTTACACCTCGTATTGTTTTATTTCGGGGTTTCTTTTCGTTTTTTTTTTCACCATTGATAACTCGTTGCTTATAGCGAATTCTCGAATGTAGAAGTCTGTAGACTTGACGAGTGCCAGACGTTTTCTGTGTACAATATATAGAAGAAAACGAAATTTAAGTTTTGTATAGCCACGGGCTTTTTCTCCTTTTTCGGAATTGATTTAAGGTTGCGTTGCGGTGCGGAGTGATGGCAAGGAGTGAAAAAAAAAGTGTTGCCAGATTTGAAAAAAGGGGATCAGGCTGGAATTTAAATATACAGGGTGGTTGAAAATTTGGGTAAGCGCTAAGAAAGCCTCAATTGCAAAAACTCGCACTAATTTTCATTTCGATATCGATAAAATCTGAAGTTGATTCAAGTTTGATTCAAGAAAACGTGGGTTTATCAGGTTAAAGTGTAATTAGAATAATTTTCGTTCACATTATTAAATTGTGTATCTTTGGTTTGCATATGCAGGTACAGAAATATTTGATTGTCAATGTTGCCTATGCAATATGTCTAAACTTTAAATCAACATAATTTGTCCTTTAACTAGTTCTTAAATCCACCATCTTAAGTATTAAAAGATTGACCAGAATTTGTTTTCTAAAATTAGTCTAGTCCACGCCTTCATTATTCTCAAATTTCTCTTTTTATAAGTGGTAAAATGTGGCGGTTTTAAAATTAAAAACTGAAGAATTATTGAAAAACGGTGTGTCTAATTCTCTTCCCCCGCATATATCACGGGTGGTTTGGGTTTTGATTTTTTTTTTTTTTTGCTATCTACGCCAAAGCAGTAAAATCAACTTTGAAAGTTTATTGGAATTTGAAACACGGGCCTGGGATGTTTCTCGAAGGTGGTAAAACCATGGATAAAAAAAAAGCAGAAATGTTGTATATATAAGCAGCGGCGTCTGATTTTGTTGATGTATGTAGAATAGCATCGGCAGGAGTTTTTCGTCGAGGAGTTGAGCCCAATGGCACGAAACGTGTACAATACGCGTGGATTGAAGAGATGCCGAGTTTATTGAATTCTCGACCCGGTATGCAATTTGTACGGAGGCATGAAAACACCGCCATTTGTTATTACTGGTACTGCATTCTTTATCATGCGCATTGGCATGCATGTGCTCTTTTCCACATAGTTGGAGGGGATTTTCGATGGCAACCGACAAATTTAGCCATTCAATTGCCAATATGCAAAAGGTGAATACATCGTGTATGTACGTAGCCGCTTCCTAATATATAAAACGAAAGAAATACAAAAAAAGAAAACATGCACACTTGTTTTTCTTTGGGACATATACAGGGTGAGTTTCACCAACTAACCCAGGTACGTGTAAATAGATAAGAAACAAATAACGTTTGTACTTGTAAATGGACTGGAATTGTCTTCTGGTTCAACTTTTTGTTTACTTCAAGGCCATATACTTCATAAATGGAATTTGTTTAGCTTTAAAGTGCGATTCTTTTAAAGTCAAAGGGAGTTGTTTCTGTTTTAGAAATACAATTATTTTGCATTAAAAGTAATTTTGTTCTGCGATTTTCAGATAAAAACGCAATTTTTCTGCATTAAAGGTGCGATTTTTCTTAGTAAAAAGTGCAATCCTAAATATATGGGGATAGGGTCCAGATTCAAGATTTCAATATTCAGATCTCAAGATTCTGGATCCTATCCCCCAAATATGATGGCCTTGGTTTACTTGGAATATCTTTTGGAACCAATTTGCTCCAAAGTTGTGTACATTTATCTGAATTAAATGACTCTTAAAATATAAAAAACAACAAATATGATTTATTTGTATGTGTGCATCCATGGTCATAACAAAAAAATCGGACGCCATCCAGCTTGGTATTAATATTTTATATATTTGCCTTTATACATTATGTACATGTTAGATCGTTATTGGTTGAAGAATGTTTACTCGTGGTCTTCAAAGTATCCCATAATATTATATGGGGATAGCTTGATTTTACATCTTAAGTGACTATCTACATTATTATCATTGCATTGACTTATTGTGTATTTTATTTCTCAAACTGTTTTTAAGTACTTATGGACAGAAATTAAAAGTAATTAAGCAAAAGGTAATTATAAAGCCTGCTTTTCGGCTAATTAAAGTTGGAAATTAGGTTGTGCTTTTTGCGATGGTCAACAACAGATGTTTAAATTTGTGACTGAGTTTACTGGGAACTAGACCATGGAAAATTTTCCATAGTGTTTAATCGGAGTGCATGCAACTGTAAAAGTTAAATTAATGTTACACAACATGTTTCAATAATGTTGGTTTCAATTAACTATCTGTAACTTTATACTAACCATGTTGGGTTACAATAAATAACCGTTGTATTTCCATAGTTTTTAATACTGGTTGTTTAGGTGACTATAATCAGATATATCTTAACAAAAACACTCGAAATTCACAATAGCTGCTGTGACACTTTTTTCCCTCATTTTGGACACTTTTTTTTTTCTCGTATATCTCCATAATTTGCGATATTGTTCCGCCAATAAAAGGGGGCTTTTGGATCCCTCCGTCAGCCGGAGCGCTCTAGTTTGCCATTGTTTGGCGCTTGAAGCAGCGATGATTACAATTGGGAAATTAAATTTTAGCATCTTGTGATTTTTGAAGATGCGTTCAGGAGGAGGATTCATGAGTCGGAACGAATGGTGATGGTGATGATGATTATATTAGCCGATGTATTGTCGAGTTTGCATCGAGAGGCGCATAGAGTGCCAACGAGCAAAATGGAGGACAATAAAACGAGTTTCTTAATTAAATGAAAAGGGGGTTTTTCGCGGCACAAATGGCGTTTAAAGTCGCGCGAGTAATTTTAGCGAAATGTTACTTTCGTGTCCTTTTGAAAAATGCAGCCACTTAAGTCGAGGCGAACGAAAAGTGCTGTTAACCACCTGCGTGCTGACATTTGGTTGCTGGTAATCAACTTGGTTTAACCTCAAATTAAGCTAATGCCAGTGCTAAAGTTTTCGTTTCAACCAAGTTGGCAACTATAGTCTCGTAGATCACGAGATGCTCTCTTATTGCATTGTGAAACATCTCTAGAAGCGTTGTTAGAGGAACTTTGGAAAGTGTACTTTCTATATTCTGACTCAACCTATCTTCCAGTATATTTGAAATACATAAAGTTCATAACATTTGGAATACCTGAAGATTTGTAAATTCAGACTATATTCATCTACCATAGCAAGCAATGTTTTCAAAACGCTCTAGGATAGCTGAAGGACATCCCCGAAATTACTTCAAAAATTGACTACCCCCTCCCCCCCCCCTTCCTCCTCCTCCATGTCCACATTGTGTCCATTTTAGCTCAGATCCCCCTTTCATGGATGTCTTTAGATTTTTTGAAAAGTTGGGTGTCCAGAAAATTTATTGGAACATACAAAGACCCATCCTATAAATTTTCAAGCACCCGCTTCGCTACCAATTCCACGATATTTTTCCAGATTTTTCTGATTAACGGAAATTTCCTGACTTCGAAGGGAAATTCCAGCATAAAATTGGTGTTTAATACAAAGTTAGGCATAATTCCCAATTTTTCCTAAATTTTAAAAATTCAAGTACATTTGGGACTGGAGACTAATTGCTTCTGGTGTCCATTTCCCCTTTCACTGAACTCTGTTAAATAAAAAAATCCAAAAACTGAAAAATACCATCATTATAATCATTAGTGGACGTACATAATGGCTTTTCCCCTCCCCTCTTTCCACATGTTATTTTGGAAAGTTTATTTTTGTAAATTTTATTTTATTTTTAAAAATTTCAAAAAATAAAGTAAAATTTTCAAAAATACAATTTTCTTGAAGACGTCCTTTCTGAATGGTTCCATACTATAAATGTGTGGCTACAAGGACATTGTATTATAAATTAAACTTTTAACATATCAAACAGATTTGAAAAGTTAGATTGACAAATTCCATCTTTAATCTCTTGTACCATAAAGCGTTTTGGCACGGCTCCAAAACCTCCTAAGATCAATCTGGCACAGTAGTTCCTAGTTTGGGGCACGCTATTGGGACCTCATGAAGTGACTAGGTGTCCCCACAGACCCGTACACAGTGGCGCCATCCAACAGGAACATCTGTCAACAATCCCCAATCCCCATCCTCATGTGAACTTAACATTTACAAACATGTAGCTAGTTTGTTCTCAATCACTTTTAGCAGCTAGTTTTCATCGATTCCAATTGCTGCTGGTTGGCAGTCTCGTGTATCTGTGAGAGCGAGAGAGACGAGAGTTTTCGGAAAACTAGATTGAAGAGCCTAGGAAAAGTGGTTGGCGGGGAAAAGTTGTGAGCGATCAAAATTCTCCTTGTGTTTTCGCTCTGGCGTTCCCCCGAGTGCAGCTCATCTGCAAATAATGAATATTAATTAATGTACATTGAGATTGACTGGTCTTGAATATTTCATTAACTCGCAACAGTGATTCTTATCTTGTAGCGCTCGTAGCTAAGCAGAAGCGTCAATTGCAAACTCTCTTCCCCAGAGGAGTTTACTCTAGACTAGAGCCATCCAAATATTGCGAGAGAGAGCCATAAATACGTAATGCTATTGGCTGAATCCGAAAACGGCTGCTAAGCTCGCTTTTTCGGATTTTCATCAAGTGCCCGAGGTTGTTACAATTTTGATTATTGGTCCTATTACATTTTCTAACTGCCTTACTTTGGGTGGTAAGTGCGTGGCTCTGGCTCCATAATCCACCCACCCACGTACTTGCAATGTAGTAAACAACTCCAGGTTTACATGTTGAAGATAATCATGTTTTGTTTAAATTTGTTGAATATTTCAGTATTAATGCTTATTAAATGTAACTTTTCACTTTTTTTTAGTGATTTTTGTCGAAATAATTTAGCACAGTGAAGTGATGCTTTTTTGTATGTTCAGGGATAGACTTGGGAATATAAATTGATAACAAAAGGATCAATAGGACATTGAGGATATAATGAATTAGTTTAACCCTAGATTATCCTACAAGAAATGTCATTATCAAATATGATATTTCTGATGTCTTTTTTGATGTTTTGTCAAGTTTTTTGAAAGTTTCTGAAATATACCAATTTTAAGGAAACAATTAGGAGAACGTTGGCAATCATCTAAGACATTTTATGGTTTTCAATTACATTTTATATTGATAGAAATGTCGGTGTTACGTGTTCCATTTTGATATTGTTTCATAAAAAATGTTACCAGAAAAATAATATGAATATCCCAGTGTTTCATTACATTCCAAGTATCATAGTAAATAATTGTTCATGTAAAACAATTTTTTTAAAAGTTTAGCATATTTACAAAATCTTGTCTGCCAGACACATGCTTGTTATCAACGTCTAAAAATAAGTTGGGTGTTTTATAAAGGGATTAAGTAAAAATGTTTGTCGTGGTCTGTACGTAATTTGCTTCAAATGGCTAAAAAACAACTTCAGAAATATTTCGCTCACGCTACTTGTGTAGTACAGTTTCCTGAATTTTTGTATGGGTGCATAGTGCGAGCTCTAATCTCTACTTTCATAAAATTCGTCCATCTTGTTCGTGTTATTTGGTTCCCAAACATGGCCGCAGCGTTTCCCCTGGTGGATGACGTCAGTGCGTGCTATCTCTATAGATGAGTGTGTGTAACAGCGTTTCAACGCTGTTCCTTCTCCGTTGAGAATGATTTTGATTTATCTGTGGGCCACCCAGTTCATATTATAAAACTAGATGAGTGATGAAGCAAGCTGCTGTAATCTAGCGAAATTCATCCATTACATCCTCATCCTCATCGCTATCTGTTAAGGAACATACCCTCGCGTTTCGCTCAGGAATTTCAAACCTAACTTCGGTGGGAAAAACTGTAAACAAAGTTATTTATCAAACGACTACTGATTTTGATATCAAAACTTGAGTAGAATATTTGGTTATGCTGACATCAAATCCAATGCATGCGATGGAAACAATTCAATTATTCATATTTACATTTTTTTTTGATAAACAATGTTTTGCAAAACTATCCAGCGAGATGAAATTATTGTTATAGGCTTATAACTTTACTCAACTTTTCAAATTGATCAAATGTTTTAGCAAATTATTAAAGGATGACGGTCCTTTACTTGGATGGACAATGATAGAGATGAGAATACAAACACTTGAGTTTGAATAAGTTCCAGAGAAGCTGAAATAAAGTTTGCAATGCAATGTTCGTCAATTTTACACTAATTGATAGTATGTAGACGGTAGAGCTGTATCCCTTAGCGGCGTTTTCCCTTATCGGGGGATAAATACTTAATAAAAAAAAAAAAAAAAAGTATGTAGACGGTATCGACCAACTTTGCCGACTACCCACTTCGCCGACACATTGCCCGAGGTTTGGATAACATTACAGTAACAGGTTAAAATAACATTACAATATAATTATATTAAAGTATCATAAAATTATAGTAAATTAACGTGCAATTTCTAAACTGGGATATAATGGGACTCGGCAAAAAGTTCATACTTTCATACTTAAGCATCTACTTGGCAGCCATCTTGGGTTTTTAAATACTATTCACTGCCATTTTGAATATGCATTAAATCGAAATTTTGTACTTCAGCAAATCGAAACCTTGAATGAAAACGTAATGCCTACACGTTTTAAACATATCATTGCCTATATTTAAATAAAATTTAGAACAGTTTGAATCCCTAAGCATTTTTACGTTTTTAATACGTTCAATTTTCATAAAATCTTCTATCGCATTACTCCAGCAACATACGAGTCGAGGCTTATTCAGATCTATTTGAGAGTCCATAAGTCCAATGCTTAGAGAAAAGACCGTTTTGAACTCCGCTACCAGAGGGAGCCCTAGGACGTCGTTCGATTTATAAAAGGAGGGGGTAAAAGGGAGGGAGGGGTTGTTGGGTTGAGCGTACCCCTTTTTTGATTTTTCCGCAATATTGTCAGCGGTTCTTCGTCCATCTACAATGTATTGATTTACTGCTCGTCCACCCCGTTTTCCAGTCTTAAATCTCGCCCTTTCTCGTCCTATCTTGTTTATCCCCCTCTTTTCTGGCCTTTTACGCCCCGCAGTAGAACCCCACCTTCCCCCCGTTCTCTTTTCTCCTACACGTTTGCTTCTTGATGTCAGCGTGTCATTCAAAATGCTCTTTAAACGTTAGGCGTTGCCATGCCAACTGCCCCTTTAATTCTGTTCAGTTTTAATTAAATACCACATGTGTTACATGGAGTTGATGCTCAGGCAATCTGTCACCAAAGTCATAAATATTCATGCCTATGGAAAATTGCCTCCAAATTAAATTATAGTCAATAATGAAGAGCACACTGCTGCGCATATTAAACAAAAGCAAACACACGTACGTACAAATTTCGCCTGGGGCGACGACAGGGGGAGGGGGTTAAGCGACTCAACCCCCCGATTACCCTTACTCTCCTACTATATACATTTCCATCGAACGGAATGCGAGAGCTACCTTGCCTACCTTTTGTCTCATTTCAATTGTTTAGATTTTCTGCCTTAAATTAAAATCCTTTAAGCCTCGCATCCCACTTTTTTTTACTCGTCAACGACATAATAAACTGAATTGATACACGTTTTTAGCTTAGTGCTCACTCTCCTAAAGAACTTTTTTCACACTGTTGTATAAAAGCTGGCTGGCTTACTGATGCAGGGTGAGTTGGAATTTCTTAGGTCCTAAATCATTCGATGGCTTCAATTGATTTCTATTGTTATTTGGATCATTGTTTTCTATTGGTATCAATAGAAAAGTTCTATCGGTTTTATTGGTTTCAATTGTTTTCTATGGTTTTCTAATGTTAAGTCAATACAGCTAATCCATAGAAGTCAATGCAGAAACCATAGAAAACAATTAAAACCAATAAAGTGTCTAAATAACAATGGTAATCAATAGAAATCTCTATTGGTTTCTGTTGTTTTTTTCACCAGGGATTGGTTTCTATGGAATGCGTTGCCAAAATATCCATCAGTCAATAAATCTGGCTTCGCTGATATAAGGTCTTGGAGTTATTTTGTGCTTTAACAATATTTCAATTGTTATAGTTGCAGTCATTACATGGATTTCATCAATTATAAGACGCCATCGATTGTAAGACGCATATTAATTTCAGTAGCACCAACAGAGAAAACGAGGAAAGTACTTTCAGGTAGAATATTTGGAAAAATGCAGAGAACATATTTATCTGGACAAGCACCAGATGTATCCAGATTAAACCATATCATGGTTTACTTACCTGATTTGTATATAACTTAAGGAACTCAAACGATTCTAAGCTGCACTCCGTTTTTAGATATTTATTTGTATATTTGGAGAAAATCCGGTAGGTGAAATAAGTCCAAATAAGTGGCTATGTGCATGTGTTGCCTTCATGGCCTCTAATTTCAGCTGGATTCAACTTAGTTAAATTCTACTTCATAAACCACAGCGATTATTATCAGATGTTGCGTGTTGCACTAAACAGCTTGATTAAACTTCGTAGTGGTGGAAGGTCAGATTTATCACGACTGATAAGTAATTTACCACGAATGCTAAATGTCATAATTTTATCTGCACGTTCTTCATTTTATCAAATTAAATTTAATAGTGATTTGTTAATGAAAGGATTTTATTTCGCGAATTGAGGAACTGGTTGGGAATAATGGCCTGTAAAGTTAATTTCATCAACGTTTCATATCCTCGCTACGCCACCAACCTGATCCTGATATGTGGGATTTTTTGTTTAAAAATGTTCTTCAAATGAAAGTTTCTCATGATTTCAATGAATCTTCAATTGTTATTCAGGCCAAGATTTTCTATCTTTTTTATACGTGTAAAATCGCCTTACCGACGGTGGTCCATGTCCAATAAAATTGGGCTTCCAAACGGGAAACGCAATTCTCCTTTCGGCCCGCAAAAACCCTCGTCTGGCCCCCCTCGATTTTTATCAAACGAATTTTAAATAAGCCAATTGGTCTGGCTTTTGTAAATGGCAAATGCGCGGGGAGGATTTCAATCAGGAGGGTATTATTATGTAACGTTTTGGCTCGTGTTGAATTTAGAAAACTGCAGCCCCTTCAATCGCTTTCAATTGCCAACTGACCTTTTAAAATTCGGCCGGCGTTCGGACTTGGCTTTACCCATCAATATCTGTGAAATGATGCATGAGGTGACCGTCTCTATGTTCTGGATTTTCCTCCTGTTCTCTACCATAGAGAGGGAAAGGACCTTCAGCACGCTCCGAGTAAGCTGTTTTCTACTTTTATGCGAAACACGAAGTATTACAATTTATTTAATTTTGCATGGCGAACGTAAAGGTGGCACGTATACTAGGAAATATGATGTTGTAAACGTCGATCCTGTTGCATCCTGTTCCATGGGTGGGTGATTAACGTGTTTGGATACATCGGCCGATGGCCGAATGACTCCCCGTTGGATTACTCCGCGCTAATAACGATGTCCATAGCTGGACGTGGGATTTAGCTCAACCGCAAACACGCTCTGTTCGAGCCAACTGACCAGGACATGCATTTGAATTTTATTTACCAAAATACGACTTTATGACTAAATATGGGGAGAGTGGAGATGCTCGCCAAGATGCTCATAAAATGAATAAATCTTCAATGGTATTAAGACAGTACCAAATGGGCTGCTTTTTAATGAATCTTCTCTATTCAAGGCCGTATATATGGGGGATCTTGGGGATAAATCCCCCGACATAGAAGGCAAAATATAAAAATGCAATTTCTATTTCGTCTGGGTCAATAATGGCCCATAAATATATAGCCAAAATAGTCCATCCCAAGATTCTGGACCATATCACCCTCCCCCACAAAATGTGATGACATATGTATGCGGCTTTGTGTTCCCATAACCTGGAAAAACCTGTAATGTCAGGGAATTTAAAAAAATCAGGGAAGAGACTTGGAAAGTTGGGGAGCTTTTAAAGTTAGTCCTGGAATATTTCTAACCAACACTATGCTGATTAAAGTATACCATAAACTTGTTAAGTCATGATTGAAAAACTTTAAAAAACAAAATAGTTTAAAATATTTAACTTTAAATCTTCTCCAGCAGTCTATCAATTCGATAATTAAGTCAAATTCCCTCAGAAAAGAAGCCGAGACAAAAGCTGTTCAGCTGTTCATGTTTCAATTTTTGTATCATTTTTGGCGATGATGGAGTTAATTTATTGGAAAAATTATGTTTTAATTTTTATTTTTTTTTAAACATGTGTATGCAAAATATTGGCAATCTGCAAAACAAGTGTTTAAAGATGTTGTTTTGGAAAACGATAGTTACAATTTTTTGCCTTTATTTATTTTTAAAAAACACCTTTTTTAAAAACCATTCGCAGATATTACTAACAAATATCCCTCGATTTTTCTGGATCAAATCCTGCTGAATATACGTGTCTGTTTCGTTTTTAAGGTTAAAAAAAGACATTTTGAAAATTTAATCATGCAATATTGGAGTCTCTTGAGTATAACTGAAGGCGACAGAAGGGTGCTAAACGTTTTCCACTTTTTTTTTCTACCCCGACATATCGCCCTTATATGGATCTTATAAAATGCTCCACTCTGATGGAGAAGATGACCATCGTGCGAGAAAAATGGATTTTAGGGGGTGAAGAGGAGAGAATAGAGATGGACCAAAATCTGAAACTGTCTTTTGCGTTATCATATCGATTATGAAGGACTGTCGGATATTTTTTTCTCGCATTTCTGATTGGAGTGGAAATGACATTCTGGATATACAGTACAGTGGTGCTCTGAAAAACTTACTGTCCTAAAGCTTCCACAGTCAGATTTCATGTATATATTTTTACGGAATTTATTTTATTTGATGAATTAGAACAGGACCTAATTTAGAAATTACTAGCAAAAATAATAAAGGAATCTAATTGTTATTTTGCAATATTTGAGTGATTTATGAAAAGGAAGGTCAGTAGCTGGATGCGGCTCAATAAAACAATATACCCTTTTTAATTAAGTAATTACGAGGACTGCAATCGGCCTTTTGAATCCAGATTAATCTTTTCACCCGAAAAATGATTCTTGGGTATATATGGATTATATCGACAACTGAGCTCTTCGGTTCTAGTTACCCCCTTGACCAACTGCGAGCGTTGCCATGGCAACTGGAGATGGCAGAAATTGTGTCAATCTGGTCATGCGTTAAACTATGAAATATGTCGTTAAAGCGCCGTACTTTTACATTTAGACATTTCCTCGGACGGAATTCTGAGAATTTCTAAGGACAGAATGCTTTTTAAATACGCAGTTGTCCACTCTTGCCCTTTAACGGATGTGAAGTAGCTGCAAATAAACCTTTCAGCAGTGTGTTTCTAAGATGACCACTTTCTTGTATGTTAAGTTTTAATTTTCTGCTTTCCAACATGGCTACTTTTGGAGTAAGTGAAAGCGGCCATCTTGGAATAGTAGCGTTCAAAGACTGGTGTACCGCTAGGAGGTAATAAATGTGAGATTCCCAGCGCCATCTATGTTGTATTTTGTACAACTGTTGGGGATTTTTTTTTTGTTTTCGCTTTTATGTTTTGTTCTTGGTTTGTTCACTCTCGCACTGTTAAGGGTCCTTTTATCTGCTTGTCTGTAGATGTCGCCTTTCCTATTTGCCATTTTCTCGAGTTACCCCTAGCCCCTGGATATCTACTTGTCTGTCTTCTACTTGCCTAACTTCTATCTTCATTCTCATCTTTTTAGGCTTTTCTTCTCGGCTTTTTTTTTTCTCTCCTCGTTTTTGAGAAAGTCTAAGAACGAATGAAGTGTGTGGGGGATGAAAAGCTAGTGCAAATGGCATGGGAGGGAGGGAAGGGCATCTGGGCCAGAGATTGAACTTTTGGTCGGAGGAAACTGAAAGATGCAGTTTGAAAGATAGAAAATGTTCAATTTTAAAAAGCCATATCGAGAAGCCAAAGCACTATACGGAAAAATCACAGCTATTTTTCATCAAACGTTATTTGATGTCCACGGCCATCTGCTCCATCCACCTGTCATTGGGCAAAGTGAAGGCAAATTGAGAAAATGGATTTTTGCTCTTCGATTTCGTGGCGTCGAATTGATGTCGATGTAAAGGCTTCTACCAATAAATAGGCCTGGGGATAAAATTGTCAAGTTTTATGGAAAATTAACACACAAAAAATAAGAAATGCCTCTGAGAAATTGTTTGTGACTTCTGTAATAAAAAGCAAGATGGGCATTTGAAATTCCCTCGCCAATCTTTCCTAGAAAACATTAGTTTTTCATGAACAAATTCATTATTTACCCCTGGTGAAAAAACAATAGAGATTTCTATTGTTTTCAATTGTTATTTGGAACGTTGTTTTCTATTGGTATCAATAGAAAATTTC